>JANHFO010001528.1:11390-29384 GCA_032468095.1 Pareas carinatus
TTACTTCTTTTATTTCTTCCATCTTCCCCTTCTTTATTAAGCATCTAATTTTACAGCAGACATAGAATCTTGGCATACCATTATTCACACATTTTAATTCCCATTTCTTCTTTCCTTTTTACAAAATAT
Source organism: Pareas carinatus (assembly GCA_032468095.1). Classification (NCBI taxonomy): domain Eukaryota; kingdom Metazoa; phylum Chordata; class Lepidosauria; order Squamata; family Pareidae; genus Pareas; species Pareas carinatus. Next base: position 11,520 of record JANHFO010001528.1, read on the forward strand.
TTAAATGGTATTCAGGACTGAGACATTCAATTTAAGATTCTCGTATAAAAAGCCATATGCAAATTTTACATCTCCCTTATTTTCACTATTACAACTTTGAGTATATTTCATTGATATAGAGAGCAAAAGACTTCAATTCATTTTCTAAATTCAATTTACTTATCATTTAAATTCTCTCTATTTCAAATTAATTTCTATACTATCTATAACCTAGTAACTATTAGGTGTAAAAAGGATACTGTGCTCTATATCCTTAACTTATTATCTCTTATACTTATTGAATTAACATCTACACTTGCTATCAGCATATTATTTGGATGTACTATTGATCACACATTTTAATTTCCATTTATTAATATATTAATATTCATTAATCCTCATTTAGGATGTACATATAGGGGACGCACAGCAGATTTCGTATTTCCATCCATCGCTTCTTGTCTTGCCTTCTCGTGCTTTGGAAGATAGGTTGACTCCCTATTAGTTGACTCCCTATTTTATAGTATTTTCTTTTCTTTTATATTTTCTTTTCTTTTCTTTTATAGTTGGCATAAGAGTTGCAATTGTACGCAGGTACTCCTTGCCTCAGCTGCTATTTGTAAAACCAGTGATAGCTGAGTGTCATGGAACATTGTTGCACAATCTGGACAGTCTGCTGGTTCATATAGAAGTAATGAGAACAGAGAAGTTCTCCCATAAGCCTAACTGAAAACTTTGCAAAGGGGATGTATTAGAAATATGTAAGTCTCTTTCTGTGTGCCAGGGAAATATACTTTTCAGAATTTTGAATTGCATGGAGAAAACAATACTATTTTATTATTCAGTAAAGCACAGGAGAATTGGCCCCTGCTCAAAGAAATGTATAACCTAACATAGCTATAAAAGAGGACAGTACTTTTCTTCATCTGGAGGGGAACTCTATTTCCCCCTTCCCCTTATTATATACAGTGTCTGAGGAATGGGTAATGCTCATCTGGAGGGGTCCCTCTGCACTCTTAGAAATATTAGAGTATTTATAAAAGTCAGGTGCATCAAACCTCCCAAGGCTAAATACGCTTATTTTGTAATTTAAATGTCTTTGTTTTGCTTGCAAATAAAAATTTAAAAAAACTGCACTGCTGAAAAAGTGTCATTTTGCTGCTGACTTTCAGCAGCACGGTACTGGGGACTGCAAAAATAAGATTGGGATTGGACTCGTAGCCCAAAGTTGTTACCAACCCATATTGGAAAACATAATTACAGATTCTACGCAGACCCTTGTATGAACTCATGTAGAGTGGGGATAGTATCTGCCACCACATCCCATCATTCATATAGTAAGTCAGACTGAAAAGTCTCTTGATTCACGAACAGCTAATCTTGATAGAATTAAGGGTTACTAGAGAAAGGTCAGTTTCAATTTCATTGTGCGATGAGCCTACTGGTGACCAAACTAAATCATGAACCAGCATGAAATCCCAATATATGTCTGCTGTTTTTGAGAACAAGGATCTTTTATTTCTAAACAGTTGCTCCTTTTGAAATCAACAAACCACCCAAGAACAACAAATAAGCCTGGAACATAGCATGACAGGTTCATTCCCTATCAACCCAGTTTTTCTCTCCAGCCCTCTCAGAACTATTTCCTATTACTTTCTATTTGCTAATTAGGTCTGGTGAATTTCTAGTCAATTTCCCCCTGCTCAGTTCACCTGGTTAATAGATTCACAAGCAATCAAACCTCCCCAGATCAATCCCAGGCATTTCTGCGTTGGGATGCTGTGAAATGGAAAGTTTGGTTCCTCTGGAAATGCTCTTTCGTTCAGCTCCAAGCCTCAGAGAATATCTGAGTATGAGATCCGGCGCTTGGCATTGACTGGACTGCAGAACATTGAAATAAACCTGATCATTAGGTTTGTGATAATTGTCATGGCAGTAGACCAAACACCAAGTATTAATATGTGCCAAATACTAAAAACAAACAAAAGCAAGAGGACTGAGGAAATGATTGAAGGAGTGAGTCATCTGATGGCCCATATGTCCAGACTTCTCTCTCTCATGGCTTCATATGCAGAGAGACCAGTTTCCCCCCAAGAGAAAAAAACCAAGTCTTTATTCCCATACAAAGATATCATCCAGGTAACCTAATGTGAGACTTTAGAACATGTATGCCAGTCCTGGGATGAATTTTAAGTCCCATCATCCCTGATAAATCTGCTAATTGAGTGATGTGAGTCATAGCTGACTTCTTCTGGAGGACCCCAGGTTGTTGAGAAAAAGCCAAAAATGATACCATGCTTGTGCCCTGAATGCTCAGTCACGTTATCATCCTGTAATAGTAGTAACAACAACAATAGCATGTCAATAAATCATTCAGATTCTCAATAGTTTACAACAAAATGACCTTCCCTAGTTAGTAGAAGGAACCCACAGCAGGCCTCTTCTGTTGAACCTGATGGGATGGGTAGATGTCACTGGGGAAAGGTGGTCTCTCAAATAATCCAGCCCAGAAGAGCTTCATAGGATACCACTAGAATCTTGAACTGGATTCAGAAGCAAATTGGTAACCAATGCAGCTCGTGGAGTAGAGGTGTGATACATACACACATCTAGGTGCACACATAACTGCCTGTGCTGCAGCATTTTGTGCCAATGGAAGCTTCTGAATACTCTTCAAGAGCAGCTCCTGTTAGATCTTTGGTTTGATGTGCTCTAGCTTTCTCCCCAAATTCTTCTAGCCCCTGCATGAAGATATTTCACTGATTGATCTAAAAGTCTTGCCTCAATCCTCGCTCACTAGAAAAGAAAAGCAGTTTATGTTCATCTTTAGCTGTTCTAGTTGAAAAACAGTGTTTCCTCCCCTTCTGACAAAAGAAGATCTGACTCTGTTGGTTGGCCTAGGAACCAAGTGAGCTTGTTCCACACCGGAAGTGGCTGCTGGCTCCCTCCTGCTTGATTTCTGCTTTCCGCTCATACATTTTTTGGGTTATCATAATGATATATTCTTGTCGTGTTCCTTTTTCATCGCTTATTTTATGGTTCTATTGTTTTCCCTCTCTTCTGTTATCATTCCTTTTGTTTTCTTCCTTTTTATCATTGTTAACCACCTAAAGTAGTCCCATGGTGAGATAGGCAACAAATAAATGCAACAAATAAATACCTAATAAATAAATAAAAGTCTTGCCATGGACACAGTCTAGACTCTAGGATGCTTCATTGACCATGCTCCCGTAGAAAGAACAATAAACCAATCTTTAAAACAAATAAACAAGACATTGTATGTTTATGAGTTAGACAAGTGGAATAACTGACCAGAAAAATAGATAATACTGCAACATCTTGAGTGGTAAACAAGGGAATGCTGCTCCCAGCCAACCTCACTCTCTTGAGCACTTGCTCTAATCAATTAGCAAACTCTCCAAAATTCTTCTCCTCCCTGTTTAAAATCTATTACTGTAGGGAACTCCTCCCCACTCCAGCACCTTGGTTCCAAAGTGGACCGGAAGAACCAATTTACATTTAAATGTAAAACACAAATGCACACACATTAGTCTACCACGTCATCTTGATGTGATTTGCCATTGTGATATCCCATTATGATTTCCTCTCCCCACCCTTTTTTTAATTAAAAAACCCATTCATTTCTTTGCCATTCCAATTTACCACACAACCCTTCCTTATCCCACCCATAATTCTTCCCACTATACCCCCCCACAACAGCTTCTCTCCTGCTGGTTAGCCAGTTTGGGCTATTTATAAACTCAGATGTAATGTTCTGGTGCTGCTCCAGAATTTGTGGGAAAGCACTATTCCAGGATAGTGATAAACTCAGGTCCACAAAGGAGCCTAACAAGCTTCCCTTGGAAAGCACATTCACCAAAGCCTCGCGCAAAACACACTTCCTTACAACCTCAATCCCACATCAAGGACAGCAGTTGGTTGGTGTTGGTGATACTTGCTGGGAGGCAAACCAAGCCAGACGATTTCACTATGGGGACACAATCATTTCCTGACTAGCCTACTGAATCAGATTCAGTGATGGGCCGAGGCAAAACAGACTGTTTTCTGCCACTTCAATGGCTGGAGGGAAGTACTTTAAGGCAGCTATGAAAAAAAGCCCTATAAATCATTAGCAAGAAAATGGTGTAGAGTAGACGCACCTCAGAGACCAGTTCCATGTTTTTCCTCTCTTTCCTTTGTTCATGACATTTGACTATCATGCCCATGAAGATAGAAATTAACATACAAGCAACTAAATGATAAGCATGAATTGGAATAAGAAATGTATGGCCTATATGAATTGTGTTCTTCCATGTTGACCAAAGAGTGAAGTAAACACAGGAACATTTAGCTGAAAGGGTAGTTTGATTTCAAGATAATTGTGGTTAATGGTGTTAGCATTTTACCAAGTTCTCAATGGATCTGGAGGTCAGAAGGAAAAAAAAGTCTGTAATTGAATTTGTTCCATTAGTGTCCTTCCAACCTTGAATGTATGGTATCTGATACTTCGTGGGTATTTTGTTCCCTCTTATGATGCCCAAAAATTCTTCCAATGCAAGCTGGATAGCATCAACTACATTTGTTCAAAGGTTCTGCAAGATATCTCAAAGTTGAGACACTGGATTTCTTTCTTTTTAAAAAAATCTAGGCAGGCAGAGTGAATAATCCAGCACTGAGAATGAAGCATTTGAATTAGGAGTTTGGTATAAATATTTCATAGAAGACGTAATTGGCAATTGGAATACTTTGCCAGAGGAAGTGATGGAATCAGAATTAGGTATCAGATATCCTATTAAAACATCTTAAATGCTTATACATTATCAGCACAATGCACCCTGTTGCCTTTGAGAAATCAGACTAATTATCAGAGAGGCTCTTCTATAATCTGTAATTTGGTTAATCATGTTACAGTTTCTATTCTTAAGTGCATGTTCTTAGTTAGAAGTAAGTATAATTAAAACCAGGGGAGCTTAATCTTCAGTACCTGAATTCAAGAGATAATTTTATCAATGCTGACAGTCTGCATGTGCTTGTTCTTGTGGAAATCAATGCTGAGTTTTTAATTGAATTCAATGAATTGTGATAATAAACTAAGTTCTTTCGGTACACTAGAGGGCAGTGCACATCAAGAAGTAAGGTGAGTGTGTGGAATTAGGTTAACTAAAGAGTAATTTTAACATTCTTTAATGGCCAATTTTAGTTGATAGTCTAGCAGTCTAAAGGTCTGTAGAGTCAATTTACTTATTACTACAACAAATAAAGATTGTGCACAGGCTTGTTTGGTAGCTGAATTGCAAACCAGGATGAATCTAGTTCACCTTTGGATAAACTTGTCAGTTTCTTGAAGTTAGACAAGAGTAAGCTCACTGCGATCAGGTCATAAATGTCTAAAACACCCTTAGCAGGTAAAAATTGAAAACAAAAGGTGTTTCTGTTATTATTAATACTGTACACAGGGTGGGGAGACTCAACAACTTAATGAAACCTATGATATGCTTCATCACAATGGTATCCCTAGATCAGTGTTTCTCTGGAAGTTGAAACTAAAGCTCACATGTCTTGAGGTTGAGAAGGTTGAGAAACACTGAACTAGATGAACGAGTTGGCTACAATTAAAATAGATTCAAATAAGCCACAATGAGACTTTGTGAGTAGAGGATGCCATGGAGAGACCACTAATTGAGAACAGCTAGAGAGGTCAATCAAAGCCAAGGAGAAAAACGAGAAGCTACAGGACTAGCTTGTCTAAGGAGGCATTTCACGAAGGCTGCTCATAATAATTAGAGCAGGGTTTTTGCCGTGTTGTATTTTCCTATAATGCAGCAGGTGGAGATCTGTGGACTTTCAAATGCAGCTGAACTAAAGTGCCCAGGTAAGACTAGCCTCAGGCAAGGATGAGGGTGTGGAGTCAGCAATATAGAGAACAGGGCAGAAGTCCTACCTTCCTTTAGCCATAGAAGAGTTGCTGTACTGAAAGCTCTCTTTTCCACAGGTGGGTGTTCCTGCATGAGAAGGCCTACCAGATAAGGGACACTTCCATTGAATCCTCTGTCGTGACAAAGGTGAAAGGGTTTGGCAACTACAGCAACCGCATTATGGATACAGCAGATTACGTCACACCTCCACAGGTAATACTGTCCAGGAGGGTAGGGATAGTAAAGAGACTCAAAAATTATTTTTGCTGCAAAAATGAGCAAGGCTACGCTTGGAGAATGTGCACCCGCCCCTACAGCAGCCTTAGATACCTTCTCAGCTTAGCCATGCAACTTCAGCGTAGACCCCAGGCAGCCTTAGCCCCATTTTGCAGTCCATAAAACTCCCTCAGGATCATGCCACCAAGTATCAGCTGCAGAATGATTTTCCTGTGGGTAACAAAGGGAAATCAGCATGCAAAGCCTCTGATCAGCTTAACACATCTATAAAAGTAAAATCCCACCTCCCACACAAACGCACACATGCTGCCAAAATGGGAGAAAACTGAGTGAAAATTCTTCCCTGCCCCGTCTGTTAATTTTATTACATTACTTCATTATTTCCATGGCTATTAAAAACAATAATAAGTTCTTCCTTGATGCAAGAATGTGACCTGCCCTTGAAATAAAGAGCAAAAAATGCAGCAATTTCTGTGAGATAGAATGATAGATACACCTTGTGTGTATATCTACCCAACTCACAACACATTGAGACAATAAAAATGATATTAGCAAAGAATTAAAACTTGGAAACCATGATTTCCAATGTCTGAGTTTATACATTAAGTTATGTCCAAATTAAGCAAATTACATTATGACTAAATATGTATAAACATAAGATTGTTTGCTTAGTGATAGATTAGGCAGATTGACATCCTTCAAAGCTAGTCAAATAAGTCTAAAAGTACACAATAAAACACATCATATTCCCAAATAGGTCCACCATCAAGGCATAGTCCATTGCTTAGCTACTGATGGCCCAGGATCTGGTTCCTCTGTTTTACTCAGTTGGGTACTTTTTCTTTGCCCAGTGTGAGGAGATGTGCCAGTAACTAAAGTTTACTGGGATAGGAAATTCCATAACCAACTGCTAGTAACAGTAGCCAACTGATTTTATACACTGTCTATTAAAACATGAGAAATGCAAAAGAAAGAAGAGGTGAGCTTAACTGCAGTTGGTGTAAACATGAGTGAGACTCTCATTTGGGCCAAAGGCAGTCAGCTAACCAAGTTGGCTTCAGTCTGGTGGGTAATGCATCACTAGCTGTGCCCCATCAAAAGCCTGAGTGATTTTTGCAGAGTATACAGTAGCCAAAAGAGGAAGCCCAACACAGTGGTGTTCACTGCTCTTTCTAACGCTTTAATACCCTTAAAACTTCTGCAATATTCTAGAACAAAGCTATTGCAGGGGTAGCAGGTTCCATAGCAAAGTATGATGACATCAAAATGATAGACAAGTAATAATTTCATTCTACAACTCTTACACGTGCTTATTAATATCATGGCATCTTATCCAGGCATTTCATTCATGGCACTAGTAAGATAATATTGTAAATGCATGGCTTTTCATTTATTTCTCTCCCTCTACAGGTACCCATATTTAGGAGCATTATGTGAGAATTACAAGGGAGGGATCTATGACTGCTGCTTGACAACTAGCACAATGTTTTGTTTATGCTACCATCACAACAAAGAACCCAAAACACATGCTCCTTAGGCTGCACCTATGAACCACCAAAATAAGGGAAAATGAAATTCAATAGCAAGCAAATTGAAAAGGCCTTTTATTTTAGCATTTTCCGTATTCATGATGTGAATGGTATAACAGCCAGAAACGGCCCCTCTGCATTTGCTTAGGAAGTTAGGGAATAAATACCTTAAAAAGGAATGTGGAATGCCAATTTACGAACACAGTTCTTATATTGAGCTGACTCATAATGTAATCTCTCTAGGCTCGATTTAGCTATTGGGACTTCTAAACCATGTTTTATGGCTTAGTGTGCTGTTGCAACCTAATTACAGTTTATTGAATTAACTATAGGCAAACAAACAATTTTGTACAATGCACAAAACTAGTCCCTGTTCAAAAGAAAAGGGATGGGTGAGTGGGTTGGGGAGAGAGCAAGACTAGAGAATGCCTAAGAAATTTTTCATGCTGCATGGGGTTGCAAATCCCACTTGTTTTTCTAAAAGTTAAAGAACATAGCTTCATTTATTCATTTTCATTGCTGAAAACCGCAAAAGGGGAACATACGCAAAAAGAACCCTGACTGTCTTGCTTAACTACAAAGAGGGAGAGAGATATTCAAAAATCATGGCATAATTAGAATGACTGCTAACTGAAAACACAAGCAAACTCTCATTATTTTTCCAGTCCAATCCTGATTCACATCTATAGTAATGAATTCTGAAGCTGATTCCACATCACCACTGGCTTCATCCTTTTTCCAGGGTTTTCTGCAAGGGAGAGGGATGTGTCCAAAGAGTCAAGGTGTCTTTTACATTTCTTGCACGTAAAAATGGATGGGGTCTCAATTGTGCGATTGTAGTCACCATCTTGCCTTTTGTTTTTCACCCTATCCTTCCGCTCTGCACTACATCTCCAACTGGAAGCAGGATTGTCGCTTCCCTGCTTGGAGGTTGGCCTGATCTTCTCCTCTTTGAACTGGTCAGTCCTCCCACAAGCTGACCAATCCAGGAACACTATCTAGAACCTAATTGGCACAACAAGCCCCCCCTTGTTCTTCTTTTAACTCATTTGTTACGGATTTGGGGGAAACAGCCGATACTATGCTACTTTTGTGGAATTGCAGAAATTTGTGTCAATTCATTTACTGTATGTGAAACCAATGTCAAATTTCTTATCAGGAAATGCTGTCCCATGGACAATATTGAGACAATAGAATGAGGGGAAAATGGCAAGTGGAGTAGCAGCTGAGGGCAAATGCAGAACCAACTGAATAATTTAAGAGACTGACAATAAAATAATTGCTACTTTTTGCTAAATGCGAGGTCATAAATGACCCAGTGAACAATTCTGGATGTCTTCTTTCCTGAAAAGTGCACTGCAGACCAATCACAGCTTCCTAATTACCTGGGAAGAAATCCCATTTAATTCAGCAGGCTAGGCATAAGATTAGCTAGTAATGAACTACAACGATTATCTGACAGCCAAAGGTTTCCTAAATAGTGGAATTAAAATGGATTCCTCTAATTAAGGCTAGAATCCATTGATAGCCATAATCCAGCATTCTGACTCCTAGATGTCCTGATGGCAGCTGTTCCCTTGTCTCCTCTTCTTCCTTTGGCCAGTTCATTGTGGGGAACTATAATCAATCTCAACATATGGAGCATTTGAAATATGTGTTAGGAAATCTGCAGTTTTTCTTCGTGCACACTTGCCGGTTGCGAAACATTTTGCAGACGTACAATAAAGAAATGCAAAACTGCCTGTTGCGATGTTGAGATGACTCAAGCAAGGTTAGGAATGTAGTGTATTTTAAATGGTCCTGCTTACACTTCAGTGTTGGAAAATATTGGGAGGATGATACGGGCATTGGTGGAGTCATAGAATTCCAGAATTGGGAAGGGTCATGTAGGCCCTTGCGCCCAAGCCTCTCTTCAGTGCATGGATCCAAACTATCTCAGAGAATTGGTTCTCAAGCTGTAGTCTTTGCTTGAGAACATCCAGCAAGGGAGAGCTCATAGCTCTATTGATAATCCTGTGCGCTGATGAACTTTTTTTATTAGTGGTACATTTTGCTTTTTTATTTTCAGAATTCTAATCCTAAATCTTAGTTATGAGGCTGGTGGCCTATTATGGTAATCCCCAGATGATCAGGCAGAAAGAACCCACCAGAGGTTAAGTTGGCTTGCCTTCTCTTTGCTCTTATATTCAAGATACTTGACATCATGTGTTTTTCCCCCATCTACCCACATCTTTTGGATCCGTCCACCTGGCAGGGGACATCAGTCTTTGTCATCATTACCAAACTCATTGTGACGGAGAACCAGGTGCAAGGCTTCTGCCCTGAGGTAAGTTACTAAACCAAGAGGGCAAGAAGTGAGATGAACTGGGGATTGGGGGCTAGGGGTGGTAGCTGTCTTCTACTTGGCACAGACTTTGAGCTGTTTCCTAATAGCAGGCAGGAGACTCAAAATTTCAGTGTTTTGCTTCAATGCTGCCACGGAACTGCTTATAGAAAGCTGCAGAGGGCCATGATTTGAGTGAAGCTGGACTATAGCAAGTTGCCTTATTTTTAATAAGGCAGCAGCTCTTTGGCATTCCAGATTCGGGTCTCTAAATAGCCATACCTGAAGAAGTGAAAGTCTCACCTGGGAACAATTTGCATGCACTCAGTTTCCCACTGAGCTACAATTAAGTGATGGGTTTTAGACTTTCAAAACAGTGTGCTTCTCTCTTCCCTCCTCATAATATATATATACATTAATTGTGTGTGTGTGTGTGGAGGGGGAAATCTGGAAATGGACCAGTAATTTTTGCTTCTCATGCTTTCTGCTTTTCCCTTTGTCTTCCTCTTTTAGAATAATCTTCGTTACCGATGTACTTCAGATAGCGAGTGCAAGAAGCCTGTCTCCATCACTGGAGGTGGTAAGCCAGATATCTCACACAAAGAAAAAAAAATTATTATCTTAGACCATAGATGTCAGACACAAGGCCTGTGGTCTGTGTCCATCTGGCCCGCCCTGTTGCCCTGGAGACGGCGAGGGACTGGCCCTCGCCGCCTCGGCTCCAGCACATCTTAGCCAAGGGCCCCTGTGGCAGGCCATGTGTGGGCCATGAAGGTAGGTGGACCCCTCCACTAGATCCACAGTAGGCTGCGTGTGGAGCGGGGGGCTGCTGGGAGGCCTGCCAGGAGGCCCACAGCAGGCCACGGAGGTAGATGACACCCATGATCTAGATGGTAGGCTGGGGGGCGGGAGAGTGCTTGAAAGTCTGTGGGTAGACCTCAGACATTTGGGGAGCCTTCCGGGAGGCCTGCAGCAAACTGCATGTGGGCCAGGGAACTGCTGGAAGGCCCGCGTTGATTACGTGGGGGCTCTAGGGGGTCACTGGGGGCTGCGTGGGCACCAATGGCCACAGAAGGGAAGTGGGAAGGGAAGCCCATGGCAGCCGCTGCAGCTGTAGCTGCAGTCCAAGTGGCCCGCAATGAAAGTGAGTTTGACACCCCTGTCTTAAACAATCTGCCTATCTGTTAATTGCCAGTATTTTATTTACTTATTTATTATTTAGACTTATATACCGTTTAACAGTGCTTTACAGTACTCTCTAAGCGATTTACACAGTTAGCCTATTGCCCCCCAACAATCTGGGTCCTCATTTTACCGACCTCGGAAGGATGGAAGGCTGAGTCACCCTTGAGCCAGTGAGAATCGAACTGCTGAACTTTGGATGGCTAATGGCAGATGGCAGTCAGCAGAAGTAGCCTGCAGTGCTGCTTTTAACCACTGTACCATCCTGGCTCTAAGATTTACTTAACAACCATGTCATCTGAGAGGCATCTTCCCCCCACACACACACACATACATAGCAAATGCAAAATGATTTTGCCAATCAGAGAGAGAAGGGGGGACATTTGATAATGGGTACAGCCACACAGGAGCTCACACAGTCCAGCACCCATCCATCCATATCCATTTTGGGAAACGTATCTGGGATTGGAGTGCCATATTGAGACTGAAGCAAAATCACTAACTATGAACAGCTGACAGTTCATCAAGCTGTAAGAAAAGCTGAGTTCCAGAGTATCCCTTGTGAATGTTTGGCCTTTTAATGTTTGATGGCCTCCTCAAAGGTTCTAAGCTGATAGTTCAAGAAATCACCCTGCTTCCAGTAGGATTACATAGTGAAGTAGACGTCTCCAAAGGAGTGGAGACATACAATCGGCAACTAGATGGTGCTTTCTGATTGGCCAATCCAGATAAAGGAGAGAATGTGAGATTGCCCACCTGCACTCTGGACAGCTGCTCCACATGAATAAGCTGCAGGAATTGAGGATTAGCAGGAGCTGCAATGTAACCCTTATAGGGACGCTGCCAAAACTAATTTCTTAATCACTTTTGGAAATTGGATCTTAACAGCTTTTCAGCTATTAAGAATCTTACAATGGACAAATCTGATAATGTGTACTGGTTGACTTCGCTTCAATCCTTGGCACACACAAAAAAAAGTTTGTAAAGAATTTAAAGCAAACAAAAACTCTCTTTTTGGAAATAAACAGCAAAAGGACGTTTGCTAAAACATTGATTTTGGAAAGTTATAAACAGCCTAATAATCCAGATAAATTTGAAACGATAGTTTGAAATTAATTATAAGAATCCTACTACCCATGGAAAAATTCTATTTGACTTCTTAAAAGAAAACAGGATAGTATGGGAATTTGAAGATTGGACACTAGAGGGAACCAGAAGAAACTAAAAACTGCAATTAAAAGCGAAAAGTACTTTTTGACGCAGAATACAGAATGAAGCAAAGCATTTTAAGATTTGAAGAATATTTGAATGATATAATTAAAGGATATTTTTGAACAATAGACCCAAAAGTTAATTTTAATGGCCCTTATAGACACACTGTGTTTAATAGACGTTGTGGAAGAGAAACAGATTTTGCCAAACTAGACTGAGACTGATTTGAAAGTGGTGCCTGGGAAAACAGCCAGATTTACTTGTTTATTATTTATTTATTAGAATTTTATCCCGCTTTTATTACTTTATAAATAACTCAAGGCGGCCAATACACAAAATACTCCTTCCTCTTCCTATTTTCACTGCAACAACCCTGTGAGGTGGGATGGACTGAGAGAGAGAGAATGAATGTCCCAAAATCACCCAGCTGGTTTTCATCACTAAAATGGGACTAGAACTCACAGCCTCTTAACGATTGGCCCAAAGTCACTCATTCATTCCTAAGGTGGGACTAGAACTCACAGCCTCTTAATGATTGGCCCAAAGTCACTCATCTATTCCTAAGGTGGGACTAGAACTCACAGCCTCTTAACGATTGGCCCAAAGTCACCCATCCATTCCTAAAGTGGGACTAGAATTCATAATTTACTAGTTTCTAGGCCAGCACTTTAATCACTGCACCAAACTGGCTTTCTACAACTGGCAGTGCTTTTTTTGTCATTGAACTCACTGGAATACAGTTCCAGCACCTTTTTTTTGCCTTAAATACAATAAATTAAATTTATGTTAAGAACTGTGTATATAACTTTTTTAAATAAAAAATCAGCAGGATGTGAGTTCTGGCAACTATTTTCTTACGAAAAAAGCACTGACAACAGTAATCTTCAACCATGGCCCGGTGCCAGGCCGCAGCTTGTTTGGAACTGGGCTGCAGAAGTGGTGAGTGCGCGCATGTGCACTCACACAAAGCTACATTTGTGAAAGGAAATGTGCACTCACACACAAAACCGTCTCCTCTCCACTCCCCACCACTTTTCTCGGTCCACTGAGCTGAAAACGTTGGAGACCACCACTCTGCCAGGTTTTCTGCAATTAATAAAGAGAAAACTTTGCCAGCTTGTAAAACTTTTTGCTGTAATTTAAAAAAAAAGTGTTGCTTAGCAACAAACCTGCTAAAAGCTCTAGTCTGGGACTGAAAGGCAAAGGGAGTAGTCTGCTCCCTTCCGTACTCAAAAACAAAAACCAAACAGGTGCTCGTTTTAAAAAAAGCCTGATAAATAAAGAGAAGCGTTCATAGCGGGCTCTAGTAGAGCAGTATCATATCAAAAGGGTTTGTTCATCTATTTGCAAGTTGAGGGCTAAAAGGGAAAGTGTACCCAATGTGAATTTGGGCAGAAAGCATTGTGCCCTTTCTGGAAATTGTCCCTTCTGCAACTGACTTGATTAGGAGAAGCAAATTTGGCAAAATCAGTCCTGGGAAAATGCAGACCTACCCCGTTTCCTTGAAAATAAGGCCTACCCGGAAAATAAGCCCTGGTTAAGATCATCACTCAGATGGATGCATTTAGCCGAGGTACGTCCATTGCAACTAGAAATGGAACAGCAAAAATAAGCCCTATCCTGAAAATAAACCCAAGTGCGTATTTTGGAGCAAAAATTAATATAAGACCCTGTCTTATTTTCAGAGAAACATGGTAATATCGTGGTTTTAACAGATTAATTCAGCTGTTTTTTTTCTTTTTTAACAAAAATACTACTAGCAAATAACCATTGCTTTCCAGATCTCCCTGTGCATAAATTGAACACTGTCAAGCTGTCAACAAGAGAGAGAACTTCTCACATCCTGAATAGGTGAGGGACATCTGTAACAAGAGCAATTTAAAGGAGGTTAAAAGCTAGCAGAGCATTTATTTTATTTACTCATTACAAACTTTTACAGCCACCCAACTCACACATGGTGAGTACTCAAACTTTGCTTCGTGGATTTATGTAGCTATGAAAATCAGACGTTTGGTTCAAACTAATTACTGTTGAAATGTGACAAAAGTCAAAACCAGCAGGTTTTTTTTTAACTGAGTAAAAACAGCACAAATATGTGTATCTCTTGGTTCAAACACGGCAGCAACTTTGTGGCTTGCTAAGGACTCAGAAAGATGACCCCCCCCAAATGATTCAGAACCAGATTTGTGTAATGGTCCTAGAAACCAGAAGATCGTGAGTTGTAGTCTGGGTTTAGGGATAAAGCCAGGTGACCTTGGGCCAGTCAATTTCTTTCAACTCTAGAAAGGAGGCAAGGGTAAGCCACTTCTGATGTAACTTCTAATCTAAGCCCCTTCTAATCTATGCAATCATCATGAATCAGCACTGACTGGAAGACACCAAACCAATGAACTCAAAAAGTGCCCTGTAACACAACTGATAACCAATTATGCAATGATTTCAGAAAGTTGACCCCTGAAGAGGCCTGAAGTAGCTCCAAAGGAATAGAGTAAGTTTAACCTTAATATTCCCAGCACTACCAAGAAAAATTCCACACGTGGCTAATTTTTTTAGAGTGTAAAAATTAGATTCATACATAATGGTCCTAATCAATTGGCCTTTATGTACATGTGTGTGTGTGTGTTTGTGTGTCTTTTACAGGTAGCCCTCGACTTATGGTCGTTCATTTAGTGACCATTCGAAGTTACAGCAGCACTCGAAAAAGTGACTTGTGATCATTTTTCACACTTCAAACTGTGGCAACATTTGCATAGTCCCATGATCAAAGTTAGGACGCTTGGCAACTGACTCGTAGTTATGACGGTTGCTAGTGGTCCCGGGGTCACGTTATTGTCTTGTGCACACCTCCTGACAAGCAAAGTCAAGGGGGGGAAAGCCAGATTCACTTAACAATCGTATTACTAACTTTACTTTAATGATTCACTTAATAACTGTTTGTTAAGAAAAAGTCGTATAATTTATTTATTTATTTATTTTATATCCCGCCCTCCTCCCGAAGGACTCAGGGCGGCTTACAGGCAGTTAAAAACACAACACATAAACACTAAAAACGTATTAAAAGAATTAAATAAAGCCTGTAGTTAAAAATTAAAAGAGGAGCAATAATTTTTTTTCCAAACAAATGGGACAAAGCTCACTTAACAACTATCTTCCATAACAATAGAGTTTTTGAGTTTAGTTGGGGTTGTAAGACAACCAGTATATGACCATTTAGGAGCATTAACAAAGCACTCCCAGTGGCTGATAGAAATGGAATGAATAAGAAATGAAGGGGGGAAGAAAGGGAAAGCTTTAAAAAGTCTTGCTGGTCTCTCCTGAAGTTTCTTGGAGACTTTTTAAAGAATGTATGGAACAGGATGAGCCAAGGGTTAGATTCTCCCGCCAGCTGCAAAAATAGCACTCCAAGTAGAAATTCCTCTCAAGGCAATTTTTAAAGTATTGCATTAGCAAAAATTAGATTTAACCTGGAGGCTTCCAACTCTTCACCCTCTTCCAAAGGACAATCCGTTCATCTGGCATTTCTGGTTGACTTTTTGCAATCGGTTAACTAATTAACCAGCCTGAATACAGACTTTGAACAGTGCCCTGAACATCGGACTGCAAAAGGCAAGGCTTGCTTATCTTTAATCCAGCGGTATGAAGAAAGCCTCGCAGTCCCCTGCCTTATGCCTATTGACTCAGAAGAATGCAGCTCCACCATGTTTAAAGACTTTCTCTACTCAGTTTGAAAAGAGTTTTCAACAGAGCTTAACAGCCTGACAGAATGAAGGCATCAAAATCTTTCCCTTAGATCTGCCAAAGTCTCATCTGTCAAGTGAATGGCTGCCACAAAGTACAGTTCCGCCACCCTTCCTGAAAATAACTATTCAGACTCCTGCTCTTTGGGCAGTTATTTAATTGCTTCTAAAATCCACATTGCTGCTTACAGAGTCTGAGGCAGCGAGCAGCAATTTCCACAAATATTATTCAGGTAAATTTGTGTTGTGCCAGCAAGCTCCTTCATAAATAGGCTTTTTTGTTTTTAACCACTTCTAAATTAATTCATGGTTCTTCTGCAGCTTGTCTCATAGGACTCTTTTATTTTAAGAATCCAAAAATAGCTTGCCAAATGTATTTCACACAGGCATTTTCTTCTCCTCCTTCCAGCCAATTTTCAGATACTAAAAAATAATGTCCTAATGCCTTTCAGATCTGCCCTTTGTCCCTTTCAAAGTCTGCTTCTGCATACCTTTTCAATTGGAGTTCATCTCCCTCTTCCTCCCTCCTTTTCCCTAATCAATATTGCCAAGATTGCAAAATATTTTTTTAAAAAAATATCAGTTTGGAGTTTTATAATCAGGCAATGCTTTTCCAAAGTAAAGTAAATGAGCTGGACTAGCTTCTAAACTCCCGTTATTGCTTTGTTCCAACTCTGCTGCAAGAAGACTTGGCTTACACTGAATCTGCATTTAAGTTAACTCAGGGATATGAATGAACATGCTTGCTTCCCACTTTTCATTGTATATCCTCATTTGCATAGAGCAAGGTGCATGAATCAATTTACCCCAAGTTTCTTTACTAACCTCCAAATCTGGGGTCCAGCTGAAGGTTCTTGGCTGAGAACTTTATCAGGGTGTCTGCAACGTTACTTGGCCCGTTTGCACAATGCCTGTTCCTGAACAACTCAGCCACTTTTGCCTGAGGAGCTCACTAATCCTTGAAACTCAATCTTTTTTTCTTTTTCTTTTTGCTGCTCAGCCTTGCTCAGGGGAAGAGGAAAGGGCAATGGTCAGCTGGAGCCTTCTCAGGTTTCAAGAGGGTAAACCTTAGACCAGAGGTTTTCAAACGTTTTCATGCTGTGGACCCCAAAACATGTCATTGCTACACGGAGGACCCCGTTCCCACAAATTCAATTAATTACTAATTGAAAATGTTCCCAAGCAATGAATGGTTGTATATCAAGGGTTTCATGAAATTTCCGCAGCTTCCCAAAACTAGAGATGCTGGTTCAGTCTGGGGCAAGCAAAACTAATCCCTACGCGAGGAGCCCAGTTTCCTAAATCAGTAAGCAACTACGGTACGGGTGTCCTCCTGCAGTTTCAGGACTTCCCGAAGGATGCTTCCAATGGGGACGCTCTCCTATCTCTGCGCCCGTGGACAGGGAGGGACAGAGGGGAGAGGGACAGGATCCAGAGAGAAGCCATCAACTTCTCTGATTTGCATAGCTTTGCACGTTCCCAGGAGGAGAACCAAAGGCTGCTCCAGTGGGCTACACGTGCAAAAGAACATAAGCTTTGGCTGAAAAGAGACCCCGCTGAGCGAGCAAGGAGGTGCAGAGATAGAGGTTCAGGAGAGATCACATGCAGCTGAGTAATGCGGCCTGGATCACTCTCCGTGCATGTCCTGCCTGGCAAATAAAATGATCCTCGATGCTTTTCCCCCCTACATCGACACATATGCTCACACCCATGTGCACATACATGCGCATGTACAAACCCGGTCCCTTTTG
>JANHFO010001528.1:41315-61456 GCA_032468095.1 Pareas carinatus
CCTGGATTTGGAGAGAGATGCCATCTCCAGTCCAGGCACTTCCAAAACACACAACCTGAGCCACGGCAACGCGTGGCCGGGTCAGCTAGTATTCTATAAATGACTGGTAAGTAAATGGAAAAATTAGGAATTAAAACAAAAGAAAACCTCAGACAAATGCAGCTCTAAAAGCGCAAATGAGCACCTAGGTAGGACAATCGAATGCAGCAAGAGGTGGAAGGGTGGATATGAACAATAAATTAAAGACTAAGGAAAGAAGGGAAGAAAGGGAGAAAGAAAAAGGAAGAAATAAACAGTATACTTAGAGAGGAAGAGGAAGAAGGTAAGAAGAGGGAAAAAGAAAGTAGAAGGAAGTACTAGAAAGAAGAGAGAGAAGATCATGAAAAAGGAACAAAGAAAGGTGCTACAAGTGAGGAAAGAGAGAAGATTAGAAGGAGGAAAGAGGGAACTGGACATGTAGAATAGCTTACAAAGAAAGAGAGCTGAAATAGAGCGAGAGGTGAGGAGAGAAAGTAGATAGTGGTAGAAAGAAGGAGGAAAAGAGAGATCTTAAAGGGGAAAGTAGGAAATGGGAAGAGAACAAAGGGAAAGGAGAGAAAAGAAGGTTAGATGGAAGATGGAAGATGCAAAGAAGAGAAAAGAAAGACGATAGATACCTTATAAAAACTAGTTCTAGTTTTCTTTGGTGGCTGAAATAATGATGAACTGAGTGTGGAGAAATGTTTTATAGTTCTATTAACACATAGATAATTAGTTAATTTTTATTAGTATTTCATTGGATTGTTAAAATGGTTAAAGTAGTCTTTTTAGCTTATATATGTTGGTTTTATTGACTTTACTTTTACTTAAATTTTACATTCCTTTTGAAGTACTGACCATCCTGTCTGTTCCTTAGTATATATTTTTATTTGTAACCCCTTTTGGTTACCTACTGTCTAATTCTTACATGTTTTTAGATAAATATTTTATGCCTTATAGATGCTTACATTTCTGCCTACTGGCATCCTTGCAATATTGTACTTCAGAAACACATCAATTCACAGTAAAAAAGGGGAAAACATTACTTAAAATTAAGCCAAAACCCTGTAAAATCTGCTTCAAGTCATGAAAACAATATCCAGGTTTTGATTGTAATTCTTAGATTTTCTCCAGTTCTGAAGGCACAATATTTATTTCCAATGTCAGTCTTCTTTGAAAGGACCTTTAGATCTGGTTCAACATATTCTATTTGCTGCCTATTTGGATACATCATTTGTTCCTGTTGTATAGTGCAGTTTTGAGGATTATTTACTTTGGAACTTGAAATGTTCAATCCAAAAAATTGTCATTGAGTTAGAAATTAATTTTAGCAGTCCAGTGAGTTGGAACAATGTTGAAAGTTCTTTTTTTTTGGTCTTATTTTTCCATTGCGCCACCAAGTCACATTGATGGATTTCCTGGTCAGTTGAAAAAGTGAGATTTCCAATCTCAGCACATACTTCCATGTTCTACTTTTAAAAATGAAATAAGTATCTTATTTTAAAACCTCCACATAACAATTAATTATCAAGACCATAGGAGTTCTTTGAATATCTTAGGAAGTGCTATTCCTAAATGATTATTCTTTTGTTTTCTTATGTTTAAAAAAATAATCAAGACATGCTTCTCATTGCTCGAATGTACTGTGATAGCAGAATATATTTTTATCTCTTGATTAACCATCTCATTTGTTAAAAGACCAACTCAGCTGCTATGATGCTTTGCAACAAATAAAATAATTATAATAGTATTAAGGAATGAATATTTGACAGCCACAGATTTAAGGAAAACAAATTACCTCTTAATTCAGATTCATAGCATTATAGATAAAAGAATAAAACTGTGTATATCTTCTTTGCAATTGGTTGCCAAACATCAATTGCTGCTTTTAAGGTATTTAATGTTAACCTTCACTTGTAGAAGAAATGGCTTTAGCTGAATCATGAAGTCAGCACAGAGAGTGAAGGCTGCACTCCAGCCCTCTTTGGAAAGTCCAGAGATCTGTATTTATCTTTAACGCAGAGAAACAATGAGGCACGCAAAGAAAACCTGTATTTTTATTACTGCATTCAAAAATGGATTTTAATAACAATGTTCTGTCATCCTTAGTACCTTGGTATATATAACAATGAAACTTACTCAGTCAGGGTGATTTAAGCAATTAAATTTCTAAAAAGAATGTTTCACATTTCAGGCAAAGAACTATTGCACATTAAGAAAGAAATGTCACCTTTATGTTACTGTGCTGATTAAGCCATTAGATGATGCAAAGTTTTTTCTTCAAACAATGCCTTGGCAAAGTCCTTATTAAATTGTGAAGTTTTTCTATGTGCTGTCCATATTTTCATTTTAAGTTTCTCCTAAATGGGAGAAAAAGAGGAAAATATGCACAAAAGATTATCTAAAGCAGGTGTCGCCAGCCTGTGGGCCCTGTCCCACTGATCGGCTGCTGGTGAATCGAGGTGGGATGCACGGGCTCAGGTTAATAATTAATATTTGCAGACATTGCAGCGCACCTGCCCCGCCTTTCATCCAGGAATGCGCCTGGCAGGTTTCCCAGAGCGTCCGGGACTCCGGCGCAGACTGTTGAGATGGAGGCGCTCTGCCGGGTGCACTCGTGCTGCAACATCATAAATATTACTTATTAATCCGAGCCCGTGCAGCCTATCCAGATTTTCCAGGATGGCTGGAGAGCAGTGCCTTCCCACTGCTGAAAGCAGCTGCCGAGAACTGGGAAGAGGAGGAGGTGGGGCGGCGGGCAGGTAGCCTGGTCAGCAAGAGGTCACTTTCGAGCATGGTCAATAAGCAGCAGTGGCGCCAGAAGCCTCATCTGCACTCCTCTTGCCCTGGCTGGCCTAGGAGCCTGCAATCAGGCTCCGCAGCGCCACTTGGCTGCCCCTCCTGCCAAAGCACCTCGCCTGACCTGCAGCTGCCCGCCTCCACTTTGTGGCTGGGATGGAACAGGACTGCATTCTACCAGCCAATACTTCCTACCGACCAGTTCGCTCCCACAGAGAGGGCCTCGTCAGGGTGCTGTCAGCCAGACAATGCCGGCTAGCGACACCCAGGGGGAGAGCCTTCTCTGTGGCAGCACCCACCCTCTGGAACGACCTCCCCCCAGAGATACGAACAATATCAGACCTCTGTGCTTTCCGCCGTACCATAAAGACCCATTTGTTTATTCAGGCCGGTTTGGCCTAGTCTCACCTCCCCTCTCTTAAATGGTTAGTTTTAAATTTGTTTTTAAATTGGTTTTATATTTGGTTTTAAAAATTCTTACCCAGCCTTTTACAAATTTATATTTTTAATTGTATTTTTAGATATATTTGTTTTCTATGTGTTTTATCGGCTGTATACCGCCCTGGGTCCCTTCGGGGAGAAGGGCGGTATATAAATCGGAATAAAATAAAGTAAAGTAAAGTACTATTCAAAAGGCAACTGGACTTTCTGGATTTTTGTCCCCTTGAAAATGTTTAGCTTCTCATCCAAGAAGCTCATCAGAACTGAAGAAGCTTCTTAGATAAGAAGTAAAATGTTTTCAAGGGAAAAACCCAAAAAGTCTAGTTGCCTTTCGAACAGCACCTTTGGGACAACCATGATCTGAGTGACTGAGAATCTCCATAGACATTCTCCCACCAAAGGCTTTCCACAAAGCACTATGTTCACTTTTAAACCATGGAATATGGCAGAGCTTATTTTCACAGGCACCATTTCCATTGCAGAACCTACTAAATATGTTCATCCTCCCTGCTTCTGCAAGGGTTTTTTGCTTCATCAAACCAAGTGATGCACCTTAGCAAGGCAAAGTACCTCAATGGGAGAAGCCAAATTAATATCCATAAGTTTCATTATTAAGAATTTTGCCTGCCAATCAAGATTCTAGATTGCTATTCTCCACTGCAGTATGTCACCTCCAAGTGAACATGGCAGGCCAGGGATCTCATCCAAACTCTCCCCTAATCATGGATGGCCTAATTCCTCATTAGAGGAAGACTTGAAGAATTTGATTTACATGAAAAGTTAACGGTTTAGGTCTAGACCTAAAGTGCTATAGAAATTAATAAAAGATAACATATAATTTCCAGTTCTACTGATTTCATAAGAAATAAGTGCAGATGAATTAGTGTGAATCCAAATTTATTTTCCGAAAACAGCCATCCACGTTGCCATAACTCTGTTCCGGGAAAGAGTCATGATTTCATCCTTGCCATTGCAACTGCAGCAAACAGTTTCGTGACAAAAATCAGCCATCCAGGCTAGTGTCTTGCTAAAAAAAAAATACTTGGGGATTTCTGAAGCACAGGAAAAAAAAAATAACCTGAAGTTTTGCAGATAGACACTGGACTTGTTTGTATTTTGAAATGCAATGCAATATAGCATTCTATCTTCTTTACAAGCACCAGGACCATTTCACCCGCGTGTAGGGCGTGTCATCTTGCAATAGGACTCTCTGACAATCTTTGTAAGAAGTTAGGCTTTCCAGTCTTCCAATCTGATTAACAGCAGGTTCAGAATGAAGTGAACTGTTCTCTCATCCCACAAAACAGTTGTGCTATTGACAAGGGACAGATTATTGACAGGTAATAGAAAACGAGCGCCCCCCCCCACCAGAGTAAAAATGACAATCTGGAACACAGAAAGTCCTCAGCTTTTGATTACATCTGGGAGGAGGATTTCCACTGGTAAGCAAGATGATTGTTAAGTGACTCGCACCCAATTTTATGACTTTTCCTGCTATGATTGTTAAGCGAATCATGCAGCTGTTAAGCAGATCCATCTCCTCCATTGATTTTGCTCGTCAGAAACTAGCTGGGAAGGTTGAAATGCCGGTCACATGACCTTGGGATGGGGCAACCGGCGTAAATAGATGCCGGTTGCCAAGCACCCAATTTTTCATCATTTGACCACGGGGAATGCTGTGATGGTCATAAGTGCAAGGACCAGTCGTAAATCACTTTTTTTCACTGCTTTTGTGATTAAACATCTCTAAATGAATAGTTGTGAGTCGAGAACTATCAGTAATTTTAAGATCGGTATGTCAGTCAGGATTGTGGCTATTCCATGAGAGGATATGAAAGAAAGCAACCCCATATTCCATATTTTGTAAATATTGTTATGTTAAAGTTCAATGTTAAATTTTTATGTTTTCTGTTCACCGCCCTGAGTCCTTCGGGAGAAGGGCGGTATATAAATCTAAATAAATAAAATAAAAATAAATAAATGTAACCCTTGATTTACAACCACAATTGAGCCCAACATTTCCACTGTTAAGCAAAGCGGCTGTTAAGTGTGTTTTGCCCCATTTTACAACCTTTTTTGCCACAGTGAAGTGAATCGTGCGTCCATTAAGCAAATCTGCCTTCCCCCATTGACTTTGCTTGTCAGAAGCTGCTTGGGAAGGTTAGAAAAGGTGATCACATGACCCTGGGACAGGGCAACCGTCATAAATACAGACCAATTGCTAAGCATCCAAATTGTGATCACGTGACTATGGGCATGCTTCAATGGTTATAAGCCATAAGTCACTTTTTCCAGTTGCAGTGTGACTTTGAATGTTCACTAAAAAAATGGTTGTAAGCTGAGGACTTCCTGTATACCATGAATGGACAGAAAAGCCATTTCCCAAAAGACAGAACAAGAGGCAGCGGCTTACCTACATGCACCAACTACCTCATCCCTCGCTCACTTAGGTGAACCTGTTTCTATTTGCTTACTCTGCCTTATCTTCTCTCAGGCTGGAAAATTTAATATCATACCAACACTAATCAACTGTGTGGCTGCTTTCACATCTGTCGGCGTGGTGAGTGTTTTGGTCCAACTCAACTTTTTATCTCCCTTCCATGAACTTTTTTCTTCCACTGTTTACTCCATAAGTTTGGATCAGAAAATCCCACTGTTTATGTTAAGTGAAGTCTGATTTTCAGAGCTAAGCATCCATCTCCAAGAAAGTTTCCTTAAACCATGGGAGAACACAACTTTTTGGCATGTTTAGTACATTTGCTACCTGGCATGGCTTTCACCCACATAAAGAATGTACCAAATGCAACAGAGTCATTTGAATGGAAAGGTAGAGATGACACTTTTCTGCAGAAACTTCAGTCATTCAAATGTAAGCCTTGTCTCCACAGCCTTCCATCCTTCTGAGGTCGGTAAAATAAAGGCCCAGATTGTTGCGGACAATATCTGACTCTGTAAACCGTCTAGAGAGGGCTGCAAAGCACTATGTATAAGTCTAAGTGCTGTTGCTATTTCTGAATTCTTAACTCATTAGAGCTAAAAATAATCAGAACTAACTCTCTGATTATCTACATCCACCAATATTTCCAAGTTAAACATGTGAAATCATATATTGGATGTTGAGAAATGCTGTACCAAAGAGATGATGAGCATCAAAGTTTAATAAATAGATAAGAAATCAACAGCAAATGTTGCAACCAACTTTTAAAAATAGTTTACTGTAGCTCTGATCTTTCTGGCAAGTTTCTATTCTTCATAAAATCTAAAAACGAATGAAGAAAAGAATATGTATATATCAGGTACACCTTTTATCCTGATTTTTCCATAAATTTTGTATAGGGCATTAAAGAACACGCTTTGGCAGAACTCTTCACATAATTGGATTTCTTCCTGGGTAGAAAGTATTCTGGCTTCTAGGAAATTTAACATTTCACAATGTGTAAAATTGTATAATATCAGCCTGTGTGTCAGAGTTATGCCTTCCATTATAGCATTTGGCCTATTCATATACCTGTTTTCTTCTTACCTCAGGGGACAGTTCTATGTGACATCATTCTCCTCAATTTCCTGAAAGGTGCTGATCAGTATAAGGCCAAGAAATTCGAAGAGGTAAATCTGTGCAAAATCTACCATTAGGCTCGCTGGGGTCTCTCTGCAAACAAGAGGCAGCACATGGCACAACATAGCTAGTTCAGTCTTGAGGCGGGGGGGGACCCTTTAAACTGAAATGTGCACTTGAGGCTATTATTATAATTTATTCTGCTATTATAGAAGAAAGCAATTTGGCATATTTCAGACACTTGGAACTATAATCCTCTTGATGAACAGCCATTATCCAAGCTCCCTCTTGAATTTTTGGCAGTCTCATAAAAAAAATTCAAGGATATCCAATAAAGGAGTCCAGCCGAGCAATTGAAGAACAAATATGTCACCTTTATTTATTTAAGGAAAAATTTCTTCTATTCCTATCTTTCCTTGTGCAAGACAGTCTCATCTCTAGAATTATTCTCCACGAAGGAGGGAAAAACTTATTTTCTTTTCCAATTAATTAATTAATTCTGCATCATTTCCTATTTTGGCTATTTCCCCTTTCTTCCTGCCAGATTCAGCTCTGATGAGGCATTTATGCATTGTATGCATGCCTGCTTCTTACCATAATGACTCTCAAAGCATAAGAATAAGAATAGCATCGAAAATGCTATTAGAAATAACAATTAAAACATTTGAACAATGTGCCAGAATTATTGTAAATGTGGACAGGGTGAAAACTATTAAGACATTCTCTTTCATTTAACAGACATTTAACTCTAATTAAAATTAAATTATAAAAGATCATTATACTTATAGCTGTTCTCTCTGTGTGAAATGATCTCTTCTTTAATCACATCAGAAATTTCAGTTTGGCAGCACCTTTTGAGGGATCGAAGAGTTGGGAGTTTTGCACCAACTTCTGAGAATTCCCCGCTTGCCTTCCATTGTGTTCCACAAAGCAACCTAATTTAAGGAGAACACTTGCAGTTCTATCCTTAATTCAAGTTTCTATAATAGTGAGGAAAAACAGATCTGAATGCTCTAAAAAAAAGTCTGCTGCCATTAGCAGTCAAATCTAGAAAACCAAGAGGTGATGAACTGCTTCATGCTTCAAAGCCTAGTACTGCAACTCGTTTTTCTTAATTTAGAGCAGGGATCCTCCGTGTTTGTGATCTAGTGGGACCCTGTTCTGGACAGAGATGCTGCAAGACTTGGCCCATTCACACGTTAGCCCTCCTGGGGAATACAGCCCCTTAGAAAGGACCAGTTTAACAGCATGCTACTTCATGCTTCTCCCTGTTGTCTATGTTTGACTTTGCCCTTGCTTAACTTTACAAAAATATTACTGAAAACTGGTGCTTTTCCATACAGGTTCCTAAGCTTTTAAATGAAACTTTTAATAAAATGCAAAAAGTCACACGAGGGAGGAAACCAAGCAGGGGCCAGGGGAACTTTTATATCTCAGGCAAGCAAAAATGCCTTCAAAATACATTTTATCAGAAAACTTCCCATCAGGCACATTTTCAAAAGTATTTACCGAATCCTTATGCTGAATTATTCAATAGCTAAATTCTTATGGAATTAGAAATCAGAGAGAAACAGATTCAAGGGAAAAATTACAGTTTTATATCATTTATCAAGGAGTAAGTGCTACTTAAATCAGCAAATCTCACATCTGATTAGACATGCAGGATTACACTGAATATATTAACAGAACATCTTATTTTTTAGAGGAATTACACAGAGTGGAGCTTTCTTTTATTGATTGGTTTAGCATGATAAAACTACTTTAAAAAACAAAGAAATATTTTTAAATGGGGAGATTTAGTTAGGTTAAGAAAAAACAGATACATAAAGCATTCAACATTATTATGATACTTCCTCCAAAGAATTTCAGATGACACAAAAAGATTGCTTAGTTTACCACAATCATTTTAAAACAATACTTCCCCTTCCCAAAGAATGTCAAAAACTACAAAACTATTGAATTTGTTGAGAATTATGTTAAACTATTCTGGAATAAGTAAAAACAAAGAATCTGCATAAGAACTTAAATAAAAACTATACCTATCAAGGCCTCCCTTTCCTTAATACAAGATTTGTGTGACCTTGGCTTCTTAAATCAACATTCCACTTTACGAAATTTCAAAAATTATAAATAAAATACAAAATAAAAAGGGCAAACTTTCTATAGTGGTTAGAGTAGCCCTCCATAACTTGGTGCCTCCTTGATCTGCCCAACTGTTTTTCAAAGTTCCCTGCGAATATAGAATTGGGAAAAAAATCAAAAGTGGGAACTGGGAGAACCAGGTTAAAATCCCTATTTTGCTATATGGAGACAACTGTCCCTGATCCTAAACAACTCAGCGTACTTGGGAAGGAAAAAGAGAGGCATGGGAAAAACACCTATACTACCCTGAGCATCTTGGAGGAAGAGTGAGATATAAAGTCCAAATGTCAGGAATGCATGGGGCGAGTATATAGTTCAGATAAAATAAGGAGGGTGCAAATGCTCAGACAGAATCAGCATGAACAAATCTCAATGTCCTTCTTTCCAGGTATCAGAGGCGATTCTGCGTCCCAACATTCCTAGCAGCTGCATGTATCGAAGTGACCAGACTTTGGGAGGCCGTTGTGATGAGAAGCAATCCACTGATTCGGGGGCCTACTCAATTGGGCTCTAATAAATAGGAACTCTGGAGCAGAAACAAATAAATTCTCTGTGCTTGTCACCTGCATGGACATTGCCTTGCGATACAGTCTTCACTTTGAGTCTTCTTTTCACAACCTGTGGTTCAGGAAGTAGCTTCATTTTTTTTACCCCTTTATCAAGTGCTTGTTATTCTTCCCAATTCGTCTTTTTCCTCATCTTAACCAAATGCCTTTCAGGTCTTATAAAGCCTGAAGCCTATTGCTTCTCCAGACTTCTGGAAAACAGTGAGAAATACCAAAACCTGTTATTAACCCATTTACTAAAAAAAGAGAACAATTTAAAATCTGAACGAAGTATTAATGCACACTATGTATTAATTGAAGAAATAATAATCCAGGAGAGTTCTAAGCAGCAGCTAATAAAACTAAAACAAATTGTGTCTATCACCAAACGTGTGTCACTTGCACTCCTAAGAAGCATCCGTGAGGCAACTGGGATGAACTGTTGCCATTTGTAATCACAGACACACACACACACACACACACACACACACAGAGAGAGAGAGAGAGAGAGAGAGAGAGAGAGAGAGAGAGAGAGAGACCATTATGGGGCAAATGGTTGTTTTCAGTTATACCAGATGACACCCTGCCCTGTAGAGAAGGAAAACAAGCCATATGACGAACTTTGAATTTTCCATTACATTGCAAGCTGGCAGGCCCTACGGGAAAATGGTTAATATTTCTTGTAAATATTCAGGCATTTGCCTTTGTTCCCAGGCTCTGTTGTTACAGACTCCCTAATTCCATACAGGCTTCTCTGTTTGATTTGCAAAGATAAAAGTATAAAAACAAGTCCTGCATCTAAGTCTCAGATATCCAAAAGGAATATAGAAAGCTACTTTCCAACTTGTTCAATCATACTGCATACCGACTAGCAGTAACTTTCCAATGTTTTCATACATGGGTCTTTTCTAGACATACCTGGAAAAAAAACCTACCTTTGAATTTGACTTTCTTTTGCTTGTAAACATGGAGAGATGATTCTTCTCCAGAATACCAGTATAGACCCCTGCAACCCTCAGTAATGCTTCTGGTCTGGCTTTTCTAGCTTTCTCCCTAAGGAGTTCTATGCATGTATCTCAAATGCTATGACCTCGGACCCCTTGCTTTACAGAAGAGGGATGGACCCACCCTCCCACTCACCATGTCCACTATGGATTTGGACGTGTCCTTTCAGCAGACTGATCCATGACACCAAAGATTCATTTTTAAAGAAGCAATAATACAGAGCAGTAACAAGACACAGTGGATTCAATTATTTCCAGAACTAGATGATTCAGATGGATTCAAAAGATGTTTAAACTGAAGCAGAAGTCCTCTAAAGAAGACAGGATTCTCACAAAGATTTGTTAGTGATTTGAAATTCAGAAAGCTGTATTCATGCTTCGTCTGAATCAATCAATCCAAAGTCGAGAATGTGGAATGGAGGGGAGAATGAAAGATGTAATGTTTACAGCTGAGAGAAAGAGCTTCTAATCAAAGTAAACAGTTTATTAGGGTTTTGCAGTCATGGTGCTTTGTGGAAGAAATGTCAAAATAATATATCTCAATACTATTCTAGACTATGCACTTCACTAGCCTCTTTCAAAAGCAGAAAAGGGTAAATTAAAGCCTTTTAGTTTTTTGGGGGGTCGTCCTTGGTGCTCTCTGAGCTTGTTTCCTTGCAGACGTTTCATTACCCAAACTAGGTAACGTCATCAGTGCTAGTAAGGAGTGTTGTTTGCTGTCAGTTTATATTCTGGTGGCTTTCCCTGTCAGTGTTGGTGTGGGTGGTCTTAGAGATTAAATGGTTGGGCTGCTTACTGGTTGACTCTTTGGCAGTTTCTTGATTGGGGTGCGGTATACTTGATTGTTGATCTGAAGTTAACCTTGGAATTAATCTATGCTGATCTGGGTGCCAATTGCTGGTAGAGAGGTTATTGGGTCTTTTTGTTCCCCTTTGAACTAGTTGATCGTCTCTTTTGCATAAGTCTATAGCTGTGAGTGTCTATGTGTCTATTGATGGCTTATTTGTCAGAGTGCCAGCCTTGTAGAAATTCCATGGCATTTTTAGATTTAGCTTGGTCTAGGATTGTCACATTTCCCCCACTGAAACTATGGTTAAATCTGTTTATATGTTATGAAAATAAAAATTCTCGTCATGTCTTTTGACTGCTCATTGGCATTCATGGGTGTGTTCTGCCAGTCTTCTGCCTGTTTGTCCTACATAGTGCTTTTTAGTTTGGACTTTGTGGAATTTGGCCAGAAAATGCTGGATTTTATTGCCTGTTTCTGCTCCTGTTTTGCATCCCAAGTATCATTTACGTGCCTTTTATTTGCATGTTTTCTTCCAATTGTTTCAAAGCAACATTTGTTAATTCCAGTATAAGTCAATAGGTTCCATATGATCAGTTTTCCCCAGCAACTAATAATAATCTCAACATTCCCCTGCAGACAGGAACATGGGACGTTGTCTTCTTTTTTATTTATCAAGTTTATTTGCTGCTCATCTCATCGTTCAGGTGACTATGAGCACCCCAACCAATCAGAAAGATGGCCTTCAGCTATATTTTCCTGCTATGCATCAAATTTTAATGTTTTTTAGGGGGGGAGGAGTAGTTCAAGGAGCGCCGTCTGGTTAATCTGCTGAGTTTTATTTCATGAACATGAAAGGACTGAACTCTAATGGACTCACGTCCACTAGTGTAGGGACTCTTCCCATCCATACCCTGGTCACCAGTTGCTGCCTTACAAGCCATTTTTTCTTGCCTTTAGAAGGGTCCTGGGCTGGTGAACCTCTTTTTTATATATTTTTCAAGTAGATTGGCAAGAAGGTGAACTATTTACAAAAATCGGGTTAAACTGATTTTTAACAGGGTTCAGATGAAAAGTTCTATCAATGAAAACCACATGTCTTCACAAGCCCACCACAGAAATTGGTGCTTGCTTTCCCAGTTCAGGTGGGAAGGGTAAAGAATCTACCAGCTGTGGGATACAGTAAGTGTGGTCTAGAGAAGCGGCTAAATTATTGCTATGGTCTAAACAAATGTAGCAATTAAAGTCTTAGCTGGCTTGATTTCCAGTTTATGCATGGGAGTCAAACAACTTAAGTGGAAAAGTCCATTGGTCTATAAGGTAACACCTGAATTTGTGCTCAAGATTGAATTGAATTTAAAGCAAAGCAGACTATTATCCATATTGGGATTTGATCTGAACCTGGTGGTCTAGGCATGCCCTAATTAAAAACTCCCTGTTTTACAACCCTGTAATCCCTTAATTCAGGGCAGAGTTGGGTCACTGGATGGAGCAGAACATTTACTGGCCAGATGCCCCTCCTGACATCACACAGAGTTTGCAGTAGATTTTTTTCTCTTTGCGTCCTAAGAGAGAAGCATCTGTCGCTACATAGGATTGAACTCTCAACCTTCCAAGTGGAAGGTGAGTGTCTTCACCACTAGGCTGCCATACCACTCAGGCATGCCCTAAAACAGAGGCTAAAAACTACAAAGATGAAGCATGAGTGACATTATTTGCAGAGGCATATTATGGAGGAGATTCTAATCAGAAGTTAATCACTTTTCAGATGATAAGCATTATCGTATATTGTTATGAGTAGCAAAAACTAAAAATGAGAAACGCTAATTTTTTTAGAAGATTGCTGAATTTTGCACAATTTTGTCAATTTTATTGACATTTAATATTTCAAATAAGAGTGCTGGGATATTATTCAGAGGCTTTGCAGGTTCTGTCATTAATTCCTAAAAGAACACATATTTTTCTATATTGGTGGTGTAACACATCTAGGCTGTATTAGAATACACGAATCTGCTTTCAGTTTGCATATTGAAACTATATTAGGCAGAAAACATATTAGAGAACTAATTAATACCGTATTAAGAATCATAGACATAAACAGACACACCCACTGTTAGCCAAATGTTTTTAAATTAAAACCAAAATGTCCAAATTGAAAAAAGAATATTTCATAACAGTTCCAAATTAATTCTATAGAAACATTGAGGTATGCTTTGAATTGCCTGCATTAGACGAAGCATTAGTTTCTAGTCTGAAAAGTAGCTCTGGAAATAACAGTTTACAGTACTGTATATATTGTCAATTCCACAGAAGAAAATAGATAGACAACATAATGAGAACTTCAGTTTAAATAAATTTTGAATGCGCAATAGGGGATGGTTTGTTTCCCTGAAGCAGCCTACATTTGAAAACTTTATAAACATGATTAACCAAAAAAAAAGAAATCCACTAGCTGGGGGTCAAACAGAGGTCACCTAAATAAGGGGAAGATATAAAATTTTAACATCAAAAGCAGCATGCACTCTGATCTAGAATACTTCACTTTCTTTTACTCCTCTCTTCCCCTCCA
The DNA here is from genome assembly GCA_032468095.1 of Pareas carinatus. Classification (NCBI taxonomy): domain Eukaryota; kingdom Metazoa; phylum Chordata; class Lepidosauria; order Squamata; family Pareidae; genus Pareas; species Pareas carinatus. The sequence continues at coordinate 55,177 of JANHFO010001528.1, forward strand.
CGGCAAACCTGGACTTCAGCTCCTGATACACTATCTATCCAGACAACAGATGGTCAGTTTAGATTCAAAGTAGGTTAAGGATTACAATGCATACATTTTATTTTGAAAGAGATTGAAACCAGCTGTTCAATGAAGCCAATTCAAATTAATGTCCAACATTTAAGAAAGATGCATATAATAGGCAGACAGGAAAAACACTCAAACATCTCAATCTTATGTTTATTCAGAATGAAGTTGCATATCAAAATAAAACCTTTGGAAGCATACAGATCCATTGCATCTGTAAGTAAACCTCATCTAAACATTTAGAAGATCTAGCTAGCTGGTTGATACAGTGTATGACTAGTTTGATCTATCCAATTAAGGCAATATGTAGTTTTATTGATTTTGGCTTAGCATATTGCATACACACAGTTGTGATTTACAGCTTAGTGCCAATTGCAGCTTTTTCAACAACTCTTGGTTAAATAAACCTTGGCACTGTGCAATGGATAAACTTTGCTGAAGGGAAGAACTTCAGCCTTGGTCATTCACAGAATGTTTACTCAGTATTAAGAATACAACTTCTTCTATTTATCTGTGTTTTCTCCTTCTTCCAGTTTACTAGAAGTGGAAAAACTGGGCTAGTTGCCTTGTGCCTTTGCTTGCTTGTATGAGTCCATCTGGAAACAATCCACTAAGTCAGCAGGGAATTTTTCCGAGTCAGATATATCTCAGAGAAAGTTCTAACTAATTTTCTACCTCTGAGAGTTAAGACATGGACAAAGAGTCAAAACAATTTTTCTGAACTGCCGTTCCTGTGAAAGAACTACAAGATACTCCAATGCAATGTTTTCACCACACTCCATTGCATCCATCTTCTTGTATGGGCTAGCTCAACTCTCTTCCTCAGCCATAAATAATTGTGGAAACATTTCTAAGCCTCTGTCTTGTAATTAAGTGTTTGGTTATCTTTCACCTACTTCCAAAATGAAGGATGCGAGCAAAGCACCAAAAAAACAATGGCCACTGTTTTAATGGGAATTGATTTCTAGTTTTAAAAAAATAAATAAACTGGTAGAACTTTGAATTCTGTCTCTGTCTACCAGAGTTGGTTTAACCCTCTCAAAGGAATGAAAATGTAGAAGACAAGTATTGTAACAGAGTCTTGTTATACTGCACTCCGTTGGATTAGCAATTGGGTCCCAATGCAAAGTAACACCCACTTGCTTTTGCTTCTTGACTGCACCAAAATTTGTAAATTGCTTTCAAGGATTTTCTAATAGGTGTGGAGATGTGGGGGTGGCAGGGAGCCAGCCTCTCCAATCTTTACTTGACGGGTGGAGGATACACCCTTCCATATCTATTCTTTCCAATGCAGAAGCCCACAAAATAAAATAACGTGAGATTTCAGTAGTCACAGACTGCAAATAGTGGTATGAGAGAACTCCCACTCTGCAGGAGTTTTCTAGCATGTGATAGGATTCACAGTGTAGGCTAACTCATGATGGGGGAGCACTTTGTGATCCAGTAAGGGACTGCACTGTTCCTTGCGAGGAACTTGACTGTGAAGTGTAAAGTCACATTGAAAATTCAGTGTCTAGAGAGATGTGAAGCAAAGTGAAGGTTGTGGGTTTCTAACCTTACCTATGAGGTTTTATTTCTTTTGCTGTTTTGTCATAGAATATATAGCATTCATGCATTCTGTCACTTCTCTGCTTTTTTATTTTGTTTTAACATTGTATCTTTGAGGTCCAATTATTTTTTAAAAAACACACCCAGAGCCTGTTTCCTGCCCTTACAGCTTTCATTGATTGGTACTTGATTTTATGATAGATTTTTCTTCAATTTTTTTAAAAAAAATTGCTTAATTTCTCCTTCTGCTATTTCTAGGCTTTAATTTTTTTTTGTTTTCTTTGTTCTTTAAAGTTGGTGTATAGTTTGGTTTGTAGAAACAAGCATTATCATGTTTAAATAATTAAAAACTAGAGAATAGAAGATTTTTCTCAATATATTCAAAAGTTTAAAGGGAAGTTAAAATATTGTCACATTAAAAATACAGTTTCTGGTTCATTAAACATTTTAAGTTAAAAAATATTACAAATTGGTTTTTATAGTAAAATTTTATACAATCCACAAAAATAGATCTCTGAAAAAGAACAAAATACATAACAGTGAAATATATTCTTAAACCTGCCCCCCCAAGTTATGAATTTGGTTTTAATTCCTATAAAATGCTACAAAGAGAGAAAGATTGTGTGTTTAAATCTGGTTTTGAAACATGAAATTAGTAACCCAGCTCAACTTTAGACATAATTAAACCCCTTTTAATTCGAAGGATTTAAGAGCACCTAATCATGTGGGACTGTGTCCTGTTTTGCTGCTGTGAGACTTAGACTTATTCCCACACAGGCCTTTGTAAAGGCCCCTTTTGATAGGTGAGGTTTCCAAAGTCTAAAGGCTGGAGGATTCCAGGCTTGCTGTTCTTGTAGGCTGTTCCTTCTGTCGTCGTTTACATTCCCGCCACACCGTGAAAGGATTGACTAAAGCCAGAAGCATTAAAACTATGAAGGCAATGTTAACCTGGAAGGAGAGACGGAGAAAGAATGAAAACACCCAACACACAACCCAAATAACTTCATGGGAATTTGGGTCACTTCCCCAAACTAGTAAATGCTGTCTTTCAAACAACATATCCTGGATCGTAGCAACCCACTGTCAAGGGTATGGTTGACATCCCAGCAGGGAAAAGAACTCAACGGGATACAGAATACTTACATAAAAGGAATCTCCCTTTAATGGGCCTTCGATGAGTGCAAAACAGGCATACTGTAGAAGGGACACCACAGCTGACAATCCCATCACCAACCCATAGAGCTTTCCAAAGTGTTCAAGGGGAAAACTGCAAAATAAAATGGGACCAGGAATTCAAATTATGGAACAAATCATCTTGGCATTTTTAAATGACTTTTCCTCACTGTTGCCTTTCTAGCAACTTGCCTCTGCTCTTCACCTATTTCTGAGCCTCCTTTCTTGAACTTTCTGCACCCCTAGTAGGATGAAGGAGGTAGTTAGAGCATTTGTTTGCCCCTACATCAGCGTTTCATGGCTCCCTCGCACAAACGAATGATAAAAAGGGAAGGACATTTTCGTATTCAGTATGCACTATTAAAATGTATATCAACAGATTTAATTAATGAATTTCTCAGAGTAAAGGCCCAGGTTTTGATGTGACTGAATCAAGAAATCTACTTTCTTCCTTTCTGATGCAATTCTCATTGCAAAATACAAATTACAGGAAATAATCTAGCTTTGTGCCTGTTTTCACACAGGTTAGTGTAAGTTCTGCCGTCATGTCTCCACTTGCTATTCGTATAGCTTGTCTATGTTATTAGAAATTGGAGGAAAAATAGAATGCCCAATAAAGTGGCCCATAAAGATTAGGAAGGTATTTTAGCAGAGCTCTGAACATTTAAAAAAATGAATGTTATGATTTTGCTATGAACTGCATCACCTTTTTCTAAAGCAGGAAGAGGGGAGGAGAATTGAGTACATCAGTCGCAATGTACACAGGAAGAAATCTTAATCTTCATTAGCAGTTTATATTAGCAGTTGAAGACATGCAGAACTGGAAAAATCATATATGGCACTTCCAATAAACAAGGACAACATGTTTCCTCACTGGAATCATAAACCCCTGTGATAACTCTATGCCATCCCTTCCTCTCCCCACTCCTTCCAAGTTTTCATTCCCAAGTTTTCTTACGCAATAGCCAAGAAGGCAGCATTGCCTCCATAGAGGAAGGAGCGGCTCAGAACTTGGAGGATAAATGTGGCATACTGCACAGGCAGGACGGGAATGGAAGCACAGATGGAGAAGGCCAGGCACTGTAACACTGTAATGACCAGGGACAGGATACAGGAATGGAGGTCAGCAAGAGGATCTGGTGCCCCTGCAATGAAGAGAGAGAATTCAGCCAAGGAGAACTTCAAGCACCGAAGTTTTAGCAGAGCAAACTAATCTATGCTATTTTAATTTGCTGTACACCGCCCTGAGTCCGTGAGGAGAAGGGCGGTATAAAAATCTAATAAAATAAATAAATCAATAAATCAATACATCTGGAAGGTAAATTCCAAGGCACAATTCAAAGGGTATACCTGAATAACCTTCTCCCTTCTTTTGCCTGTGTTTGTGCCGGTCAAGAATAAGCCCGTTCCAAGGGGCACAGAGGACTCCACAGAGCTGTGTGAAGGCAAATGCATTGGTGTAGCTACTCACTGTGGATAGAAAAAAAAGGAAGACCAAAGATAACCGCAGTGTCATTCCAAAGGCAACTTCCCCAATGCAATGGATTTTTCATGTCTATAACTCCCTGTAGGTGTTTAAATGAGGCTAGAATGTGTTCAGGTTTTGACTCTTTGGTCATCCAGTTCTCAGAACTGAGAAAACTGTCCTTTTGGATGTAGAACAAAGATTCCAACAAGACTGATACGAAAGAAGGCCGATAGCTCCCTCAGCTTTTTGGCCAGTCCTATCTAGCAATCAACAACAGACTTCTGCCATTATTCATATTTGAGTTTTAAAATGACACAATTTAAATCTTATTTCAGCAGCTTATCTCTATTCTATGACAGAGGAAAACTTTCAGGGCAGGCCTCAGGCTATGTTTGATTACATCCTGACCCCATCATCTCAGGAGAGAAGAATATTTTAGAGGAGAAGAACATTTATGCCAGGAAGGAAGAAAAGGGGACAACATATATAAAATATAGCAGTAGAACATCTGATATATTCTAGGAGAAAACTTTCTTTCTGGGACTTAAAAGGTTCACATATTATGCTAAGCCATGATTATAGGAAAGACCACTTTTGGAGGAGTTGGATTCCAGAACTTTCCAGAAGGCAAAACCAAGCGTATCATGATTTAGCGAGATATGAGGACCCAGCAGCTCCATGCTTCTTATAAGGCAAGACTATACAAGTTCCATCTGCTCAAAGACTGAACTAGGGCTTTTTGTGGCAAATTAAGGACCAGACTCCAAAAATGAACTGAAACGAGTCTGTGATGCTCTTTAATACTCCTCCCTAATTTATTTTAAAAGGTAAAATCAAAACAAAACTACACAACTTGACAAAAAAACTTGCTGTAAGATGATGAGACTCTGGCTCACCTTCCATTGTAAAGAAATGTCCTTTATCAGTTTTTCTCCCCATATTTTCCACTTTCCTCCCCCAATCAATACTTCTTTTAACTGTTCCAAATAATTTCTGTAGTCTTAATTCTTATTGCTTGTTTCTCACCTACCTTAAATTCATTAACCACTATGTACCTTTTCCTATTCCTTCCTCTTCCCTGAGAACCACCTCCCCACAATTCTTTGGATTCCCTCAGTACCAAGGCCGGTGTCCTTATTTGCAAGTTTTGTCAGCATGGGATTGAGGGTGCCGATGAAGAGGTAATGGCGCAGCTGCATCACTGACAGCCATATCAAGTGCCAGAAAAATAACATGGAGAAAACACATTTCCAGAAGGATTTCACAGGCTGTTGCTTGGCGTCTGATTCAGTCTTAGCGTCACCTAAAAAAAGAAAAGTGGATATACTCTGGAGTTATGTCCAACCTGACTTTTATATCACAAACTCAGAATGTCTTCCCACAGAAGACTAGTTGCTACTGCTTCTCTGACTGCTCTTCCAGGATTAAATAATCTATAGTAATATTTGTCAAAAACAATTCATTTGTCATTCATTCCCCACTCACTTACGTCTGACTCATCACTATATCTCAAAAACCATTAAAGCTACTCTAACGAAACTTTCTACATACTTCGTCTTCCCATCTAGGAGCAAATTACAACAAAAATTACTGAAATAAAATAATTTTTAAAGGAGTTATTTACCTTTTTTGGTCAAAGCTATTGCGCATGTGCAGAGTCAAGCAGATTGGCTTTTCTCTGCTTCCGAAGCCACTGCCTCCCCACCTGGCGATCCAGCCTGCAGGGCTCTCCCACGTGGGGATCTGGCCTGCAGGCCTCCCCCATGCGGCAATCTGGCCCGCAGGTCTCCCCCAAGCAGCGATCCGGCCTGCAAACCTCCCCACTCGCTGATCCGACCTGGCTGGCCTACCTCACTCCTCTGGAGCTGCAGTCCAGCCCACGGGCTGCCTCCAGCACAAGGTGGGTCCACAGTCCAAATTATCAACCCTGCCTTGTTACCTCACTTTCTCTCTGTGTCTTTTTCTTTGATTCTGTGTTTCTCTCTCTCTCTCTCTCTCTCTCTCTCTCTCTCTCTCTCTCTCTCT
>JANHFO010001528.1:103126-115470 GCA_032468095.1 Pareas carinatus
CTCTACTCTACTCTACTCTACTCTACTCTACTCTACTCTACTCTACTCTACTCTACTCTACTCTACTCTACTCTACTGTATTCAAACCATACTCAACAAATCGTTCTTAATGGTACTATATCTATATGGAGGGAAGTATGCAGAAGGGTATCACAAGTTTCTATCTTAGACCCAGTACTCTTCAATATCTTCATAAATGATTTAGAGGAGAGAATAGAGGGGAACACATCACATTTGCAGATGACACTAAGCTGGCAGGAATAGCCAACATTCCAGAAGATAAGCTCAGGATCCAGAAGGATCTTGACAGACTTGAACAATGGGCCCCATCCAATAACATGAAATTTATTGTGAAGAAAAACAAGGTTTTACACTTAGGCAGGGAAAACCAAAGGTAATAGTACAGATTAGGTAAAACATGGCTCAAAAACAATAACTGTGAGAGGGACCGTGGACAATCACTTAACTATGAGCCAGCAGTGTGTGGCAGCAGCCAAAAAAGCTCATACAATCCTTGCATGTATAAACATAGAATCAAAATCGCATGACATATTAGCACCACTTTATAAAACCTTAGTCAGGCCACACCTGGGATACTGCATCCAGTTTTGGTCACAGCATTACAAAAAAGATGTTGAGACTTTGGAAAATGTGCAAAGAGGAGAAACTAAGATGATTAATGGGCTAGAGACTAAAACATGGAGAACACTTGCAGAAACTGGTTATGGCTAGTCTACAGAAAAGGAGGGGGGGGACATGACGGCAGTATTCTAGTATTTGAGGGGCTGCTACAAAGAAGAGGGGGGATCAACTTATTTTGCAAAACTCCAGAAGGCAAGACAAGAAATAATGCATGGAAAATAATCAAAGAGAGAAGCAACTTGGAATTAAGGAGAAACTTCCTAACAGTGAGGACAATTAACCAGTGGAACAGCTTGCCTTCAGAAGTTGTGGGTGCTTCATCACTGGAGGTTTTTAAGAAGAGATTGGACAGCCACTTGTCTGAAATGGTAGAGGATCTCTTGCTTGAGCAGGGATTGGACTAGAAGACCTCCGAGGTCCCTTCCAACTCTATTTTGCCTTAAGTAACAGTTGTATGCACCTTAAAAATAGTAGATGGATTAGAAGGTTGTTTTGGTGCAAATAAAGTCCATAATATCTGTAGCTTTCAAGGTCCCACAATTTGGGAGTTTTATCAGCAGATGAGATAAAGTCTCTATATTTGAATGGAGCCACTCTAGAAGAGGTTACTGGATACTAAAAATCTTACCAGCTTCCACTAGAGGGAGACTTAGGCTCACATATATATGTCACAACACTTTTGACAAGCTCTTTATCTAGTCTTTTTGATTTTAGTTCAGCTGCCAACTAAAGGGGCAGAAGCATTTGTTTGAAATTTGAATCATTCAAAATTATTTCCGTCTGAGAAGCATTACCAACAAATTTCATGACATAATTCTGCCACGGTAATCGATGGGATGAATCAAATTTTGAAATATATCTTGCTTATTGGACTTGACTTCTCCCAGGAATGCTATAAAGTCATTAAAAAAAACCTTTAAAATATCTGAAAAGACTATGGGCATTCAGTGAAGTGCAATTCAATCCAGATGGAGATCTTTCCTTCCTTCCTTACTAAGACATACACAAAGGATCAGCATAAAGGAATTGACAATTTCATGGATTCTGAGACATACTGAAAAAGTGTATATTTTAATTGACAGAGAAAGCTGAATTTCAGACAAACTTTGTAGTTTCAGTTCCAGGACTGAATCCTAGAATAGATGAGACATCCCAAGAACACTGATGCAGGGTGCTCACTACAATATTAAGTATCTATAGCAAATCACACTTTTTTTTATCAAAATGGACCTATGAATCAGAAAGTATGAGGTTTTATGTAGGTTTTGAATAAGCATTTACTTTTTTTAATCCTCAGACAACTCCAGTGCCTCAAGAACTCTCTTGAAAATGAATAAACCCATATCAGTCGGGGTCCTGTAAGGATCTATTTGGGGATTTAATATGTAACTGATTCATAAATGACTCCACTATCAAGAGTTAGCTAGAAAGGTGATCAAATGTGCGGAGTGTAATTGAATTGCTACAGATTATGAAATTTAAACAGAGTATAAAATGTGCCAAAAGAAACTTTCTAAATTGGGTAACTTGGCAACATAATATGAGGAGATCCATCATGAAAGTGCTAGCTAGATTGGATGGGAGAATACTATCTTCCATCCATATTGACAGTAATCACCTATACCTAAAATATTTGGAACATAGGAGAAGCAAACAGGCCATGGCAACTGTTCCAATGAACTGTGGTCATTTTTTCAAAGGCGATTCTTAAGCATGTTTGGGAAGGATAATTCTTTAACATTCCCATCTTTCAAACCCTGGAAGTGATTCTGGGTAAGATGAAGAGCTGAAGAAAGTATCTAAAGGTAGGTATTAATGAAAATATCTCCAGAACCCAAGGGGGGTCATTTGGAAAGGAATTCGGGAGGAGGGGGTTGCATGCTGACATTTATTAAGCTGACAGAAGTTTTTAAAAAAGGAAAATAGCCCACCACCAACTCAGGCATATGTTCTCATACTGCAGCTCAGGGTCCTCTGATGAAAATGATTGGCAGGGAAGTTCTTGGCAAACAAGGAGAAACAAATGCTTTCCTATAACATGGGGCTGATCTAAAGAATTAATTGCCACAAGATCTGCTGGGCTTGCCATCCTGGAAGATGCTTTAAAGAGAGTGGCACCATCCCAGGGGATATCAATCAGTGACCGACCCCCACCCCCCAAAAACTCAAAACCCGGCTTAGTGAAACTAACAGCCTTGTTGTGTTCGACAAACAGGAGAGCTGGGAGAAACAACAGGGATTAGGAACCCAGGTTACCGGCTTGTTTGACGACTTCTGGTGGGAAACGGCCTGCTCACCCAGGCAAAGTGTTTACCCAGGGCAATTGCAAGGTGTCTTTCAAAGTGGGAATGATGGTCTTCCAGATGGGGTTAGACTCCCACTCCTAGCAACCCCAGCCAGCTTGAGCCATGATGGTGAGTGCTGGGTGTTGGGATTCCGGCACACCTGGGAAGCTACTACTACTCCTCCCCACCCCAAGGAGTAAGCATCTGGGAGCGCGTGGCTCACCCCCCCAATAGGAATGCGGGATGGGAGGGGAGGCAGGGGGCTGCCGCCCTTGGAAGGGTCCCGTATGGTTATGGGCCCAACGCAGGCGGGGAGCACCCTCCCTCCCCGAGCGAGCCGCACATGGCCAGCCAAGCGGATGACGGCCCCCCTGAGTCAGCCTGAGCTACCGCCCGCCACCGCCTACCCGCACCCCTCGCCGTCTGTCTCTCCATCTTGTGATATTTCACTCCGGAGGCAGCGAGGCAAACAAACGCGGCGCCAGATTGTACAGAAGAGCCCTTCCCAGCCCTCCTGAGGCTCTCGAGAGTTCCTCACCGGCGCTTGTTGGCGGGGTCGCGAATCCGCGTCCTCCCCAGCCGAGAGGCGCGCGCGCGGGTGTGCGCGTGCGTTCCCGGGGGGCCCCCAGACTTGCCCCCCCTCCTCCTCCGTAGCCCTGTCAATCAGAGACACGCGTCCCTATAAATGACAGTCGCGGCCCACTCGGCTGTATTGGGAGATGAGGTCATTGACACCCAGAGTTCTTCGTCTCCCCCCTTTCCCACCCCTCCGTTACTTAATGCAGATTATGAGGATCCTGCGTGTACATTCTGTCAGCCGAATTGGAAGGCAGAAAGAGAAGAAAAAAACCTGGCGTGTTCCAAGTTAGAATAACTAAAGCTGTTCGTCGTGGGCTGGGTTTGGGTCAGAAGCGAACGTTGTTGGGTTTTTTTTTATAAAGCCTAAAATGTGGGCTTTGCCCGAGTTTCGAGTGTATGAAAATTCTGACGAGCGGTTCGGGGCTGACTTTTAGGCGGGCGTTGCCACCCAAACCGACCAAATCCCCAAATTCTTAGTCCTCTGAAGCAACATAAAACACACGGGAAGTGTCCGTCACTTCCAGTCATGTCCCTGCTTTTTCTTCTCACTTTAAGGCTACCCTAACTTACAGTTGCACTTCACGCCCTTGACCAGACCTGCATGTCCCATTGAAACGAGATTTACCAATGAGTAAGCATACAGTACACACTAATAACCCAAAACCCAGAAATAAATCGGAGTTCAACAGACCCTAATCCCCAGGTTTCCAACCTGTCACGTTAATAATAGGGAAATAGGGAACACACACAGGGAGAGGCGCCGGTTCGAGTTGTTAATCTTGGCAACAGTGGTCAGAAAATAGAGGTGGGAAGGAAAGAGGATGGGAATGGGAACTGGAGTAGCTTGCTGGCTCGGTGCCCTCCGGATGTGATGGACAGGATGACTCCCATCATTCCCAGCGCAATAGCCTGGACTGTGACAAGCCATTTTAGCCTCCGAAGAGCGCCTCTTCTCCCAGCACCGGCCCTGCGAGGTCACTTCAGACGCCCACTTTTCCTCTGGAGGCGAGGCTGATTTGAGGAGGCCGAAGGCTCGGGGCAGCCAAAAGAGAGGGGCCCTGATGATGATGCTGGGTTGCCCTCTCCCCACCTGAAAAGGGGATTGCGAGTGGGGTTTGGGGCAATTGTACTCAGACCCTCAAAGTGGAGGGCACCTAGTTGCCTACCCCTGACTCAAGTTCAGCTCCAGTTTAAACAAATAAGGACCCGCTCTTTTCTGGGCCCTTGGTTCGCTTCCACCGACCTCGTGGATTTCAAGGAGATTGGCTGTCGGCTAGACGCTAGAGTCCCGAAGATCGCGGCCTTAGCCTCTGGGCCCCTCCAGCTTTACTTTGGGACGGGCAAGCTTTCCGCTTCCGTCTTGGGTCTCTTCAACCCCACCCCCGTGGAACTTGGCAAATGAATTGGCCCGGAGCGATCGCACTAAATGATGGAGGCGGCGGCGGCGGCGGCGGCGAAGGAGGAGGAGGAGGAGGAGGAGGAGGAGGCGGTGGGTGCGCGCGATTTCCTTTCCTGGGAGAGCAGAGATTATTGGCAGGGGAGTCGTTGGCAGAATTTCCCACCAGCTGGCGCCTATTCCAGGTTATCGTTTAGCCGGGATGCTGTTTCTCCTTCTCCACCACCCTCTTTCTGAGGCTTCTTCTAAAGCTTGGGAGTTTTATTTATTTATTTATTTAGAGTAACTGGGTTTCTCTAGATAATAGCTTCCAGATCCTCTTTGCCAGTGCCGTCATTTCTCAGGGAATCATGAAGCCTGGATAATTTGTAGGTTTGCATATTGTGTGAATCCATCTATTGTGGGTAGTTTAACTATGGTTAATTAAGTCATATCTGAAAAGTGGTATGTTAAGGACTTCTCCTAGGGATACACTGAAGGCATTGAATCACAAAGCAACTAACTATATATTAGCTTAGCATATTATGCCAACACAACCTTCCCAGTTTAGACCAGAAAGTGAGATAATTCAGTAACCCATGCTTGACTAACCATGGCTAAAAGTGTCTCATAAACTCGGGATTCCTCTTTTCCTGTGGCCTCTTATGGAGAAACTCAACTCTTCTTATCCCAAGTGTCAAAGGTGGATAATGCAGGACCTTCCCATGAATTTGTTTTAGCCTGAATCAGGGAAGAGGGAGCAAGCCAAATATTTTTTTTCCCCAACTGGGACTGTCCCCCCTCCCGCATGTGCTTCTATTTGGCTAAAGTATGGGTCCCTTAAGTTAAGGCTAAGTGTGGCAGGTAAGTGCACCCTTTGCTTGCCCCATCCCCATCCTGCTCCAAAGTGGACACGCAGGGCCCTAGGTCCTAGGAAAACAGCTTGAACTGAGAGATAATATATACATATGGATATCGCTGCTGGATACCGATTAGAATTCAGGTCCCAGTCTGTCATTGTAAATCCAACACCGCCCTGGCTTTGGGCCATGCATGTTTCATGGGTTTCTTAGAGATTCGGGGATAGGTTCCTCCATCCTTAATCTAGGGAACAGACTCCAGGATGTGGTTTTGGTGTAAGGACCAGCTAAACTCTCCCGGCCTATTTAGATTGTAATCGCCTGAAGCAGCGAAACTGCCATTCGGCTGGAATCCCGCAGGAGGAACCGCTGCACTGCAACCGAGCGCTCGCTCCATGAAAAAGTTATGCCTGAGCGTCGAGGTTGTCCATGGGAAGGGCGAGCCTTTGCTTTCTGGAGAGGCAGGTCTTTGACAGCTGGGGCCAGGAGAAGCCCCTCCCTCGCTCCTTGTTCCTTCACAAACCAACCGCTATAGGATTTTGTAAGAGAGAAGCAGAGAAACGCGTCTTGAAGAGCAAACACACCTATCCTGGGCAGGAATCCCACTGGGATTTTCTTCCGATTAGAAAACGGGGATTGCGCGCTGCGCGTGACTGTTTGCCGGATGTGGAACTTCAGTGGGAAAAGTTGCAAGTAACCAACTGCTCACAGCAAGCGAATGAAAGCGGAACGCTTCCTCGCATTTTCGGGAGGCCCCGCGTGTCACATCAGTGGGGAAGACGCAGCTCTCCCGAAGCTCTCTAGATCGACAACTCCCAGCAGTCTCCATCCAGATAGCCAATGGGAAGGCGGCCTTCTTCGGGAGCTGCCCTTCAGCACCATCCGGAGGGCCCAGGTTCCACATCTACCGCGTGAAACTGTTGTTCTGCTCCTCGCTACGAAGCGACCACACATTTGTTAATTGTGCTCTAATTACTCTGTAATTTCAGCTACAACCCTTCGGTCTTGGAGTAATGAAGTGGGAAGGGCTAGGAGGAGGCGCTCTGCAAATAGCCTTTCCCGGGAAAGCGGATCCTTCCATTTCTTTCCATTTATCTAATTGCATCGCTAGCTCCGGTTGCTCCAACCCCAACTAAAACCCGACGCCAGTGTTCCCCAAAGATATAATCTTTAATTTCGGTGGGGCAAGCGGGAGTCTGTGCGATGTAGGGATAGTCACACTCGCGCACTTTGCCTGATTTTCCCAGCTGAGACGTCTCACCACGTTGGGCGTCCGCTCGAAGGCCCTCCCCCCTCATTTTCACTTGGTCTTTGCCGGGAAAAGTTTCCCGCGCGACCCCCTTCCTAAGAGCCTGGACAGAACTTGGATTCAGAGCACATTCACTTCGAGCCTTTGCTTCTCCCGGTCGAAGGAATCCCGCTTTCGGAGCAGTGGAACAGGTGTGCCTGAGGCGCATGCTCAGATTTTTTACTGCATCTGAAGGATCCCTTAAGTTTAGTTAACCAGCAATATTAACTCCCACTGAGTCGCGAGGCCAGGACTCCGGCTAGCGGGATTGCAATTTCTGAAATCGACCGCGCTTATTTCTAGCCAATACTGAAAAGGAGAGGACCAGGTCCGACTGCGAGAATGGAAGTGTGCGTTAATCCGGATTAATAAATACCGAACACCAAAAGGTTACGTATATGCGGTGCTGCGTCTCACGCCGTTCCTTTCTGCTTTTGGCCAGAGGGCAGGGAATTCAATCCACCCGGGGACCAGACGCGATGACGCCTGAGAGGAGGGGCGAGGTGCGTGGGCTGGAGGAGTGCTCAGTGCAGGGCGGGCGGCGGGCGGGCGAGCGGGCGCGCTCGTGGCTGAATCCGGAGTGGGCGAGGAGGGCCCTCCCGCTCTGGAAAGGGTTAAAGCAGCAGCGGAGAGGGCGGAGCCCGGACCGGCCCCGAGAATAAGGCGCTGCCGCCTGCCTCCCTCCACTCCCTTTCGCGGTGTGGTCGGCTGAGCCGCGGAGGTGCGCCTAGCCAGCCGAGCCAATGCTCCCCGTCGGCTCCCCCGAGATGGAGCCTCCGTCCGGCAGGTCTCGCCGGGGAAACGGAGGGTAACGGGACTCATGGTCGTCCAGAGCCCGGCCATGAGTTCCCGCGGGTGGCGCTGAGATCGTAAAGAACTGATCCGACGACGAGCGGTTGGTCTGCGCTCCGTCCGGCAGGAGCCTCGCCAGGAATACTCGGAACGATTCCGCAAGGAATTCGACCGACCGCGAGCTCCCCCGCCGCGCCCCTCCCTGTCCCCGCCTCCTCCTTTCCTGCTGCTGCTGCTGCTGCTGCTGCTCTTTCCTCTTCATTCTTCTCCGGAGCTTCTGCTGGCCCCTCTTGTTGACTCCTCTGCTGCCACTCCGTCCGCTAGACCTGCTTGGCACCATGCGGCTCCGTCTAGGATCCACTCTGTACGGTAAGAGAGAGCCGGGTCCGCTCCGGGTCCGGTGACCGGTACAGACGGCTCTTTCAGCGGACGAGGAGTTGGATCGTCTCGGTTTGTTGGAGAGGGAGAGAAAGCGACGGGACCTCGCGTGGGAAAGGGCTGCTCGGAGCCGCGAGAGAGCTGGCGGACAGCCTGGCGGAAGGGTTGACTTGGGGCAGCAACCGGGAGCCTTTCTAGCTCCTTTCAGAGCTCTGGGAGGAGTCGGGCGCCTCTCGGGGGAAGATCCTCCCTGCCCCATCAGAGCCTGTCCAGCCTCCTGCCCAGTTGCGCTTAGTTGGAAACCTCCGGGTGCTGTTTTCAGACGAGAGCTGCGGGCCTCGGGCGGAAGGACCGTTCGGGAAGCACGGCGGAGCCCGGATCCGGTCTCCGCCGTCACGGCAGGCGCTGGACCGCAGCGAGGGCCGGGGGGGGGGCAGGGCCGCGGGCTCTCCTTTCTCCGCCTCAGCTGCGTAGACTAGAGGCGGAGGGAGAACTCGCCCGCCGCCTCGGATCGCACCTAAAACCTTCCCGAGTCCCCGGGAGAGAACGCGGGTGCAGGGTGGCTCTCGCCGTGAAAGTGCATTCTTGAAGTAACATTGGAGAATGGGGGAGGGTGGGTCGCTTCTTAGCAACACTGAGAAGTCGGTAGGGGTCACAGGGTGTGTGTGTGTGGTGGGTTTCCTAGTTGAGAAAGATGCTCCTCCCCACTTAATTCATTAAAAAAGGCCAAAGAGTATAGAGTAAGGCAGAAGCTAAGGAAAGGCAAATGTTGTAAATGCAGTGACAGCCACTGCCTGGACAGTATGTAGCCCGTTAGGTGCCACAAGAAGGACCACAGCTTAAGATAACAGTGTGTGTGTGGTGGCAGCTGTGCCCTCCTGGAGGAAGGATGTGCTCAGTTCTGTTTCTTGCCTTTTATAGCCTGGTCTTCAATGGGTTACACAAGAGGCAGCTGCTTATTTGAGGGGTGATAAATTATGGAGGCAAAAAAAGAGTTTGGCTTCATTCACGTCACCAGCCATGACATACTCGTCACTCCTGCTTCTGCCAGCCTCTCTCAAAACACCATCTTTTATCCCCACGCCTGAGTTATCGTGTTGGCTTCCACACCAGAGGAAGAGCAAAGGTCAACTGTTGCCTATCTTGACCCACCTGGTGCCAGAGTCCTCTGCCACAGGCTGTGCTGAAGCCAGTAGGTGTATGTTGATCTTTTCAGGATGGACTTCACTGGTTCGCTGGGCCTAGCGTGGTTCCTAAAGGGATCTTGCTAAAGTTGAGCATAACGGTTTGGGTTGTCCATTCAAGGATCCATTTGGAGAAATCTTTCACAACTTCAGGAAACATTAAAAGCAATGCTCCAGGAAATGGATTTGTTAAAGTCCTGACAACTGTTAAGTTTCCTTCGGAGACTTGAGGGATGTGAGGATTCCCTTGAAAATGGAACCATGAGAGGTAGCCAAAATCTTTTCTTTGTACTTTTTTCAAGGGGCCCATTGCCCACCCTTTTCTATAGAGAGCTGCAACCGGAGAATTGGGTGATGCATCCTGAAAAGACTTGATCAGGCCTAACAGCCTCCAGCTGCTGATGTTGTCGCTGTAAAAAGGTTGTAGACGATGAATTATGGCAAAGAATAGAAGTGCACTGGTGAGAATGAAAATTCTTCATTGTTAAAGAAAGCTCTAGCGTTAAGATGGAAGAACGTCTCATCCCTGGCTCATTATCACATTCAGCCACTGGCACATATTGAATTCTGATCTGGCATCAACTGAAAAAGAAAAAAAACCTCCAGGATGAAGGAAACATTGCTGGGAAGAATGACAGGGATGAGTTCAAAGCCAGGGTTTAGGAATGCAAGGAAAGCAATAAAAATGCTTAAAGACCCTTTAAGTATAGTCAGGATTTTCAGAATGAAACCTGCAGATACGGGAAGGATTTCTTTCAGGGAGATCAAGACAAAACCAACCACGCCAGGTAGAAATGAAATAATCATTTCATCACTGATTATTAAATAGGGGGAGAGAGAAAGGAGACGAAAGTGGGGACGTGAGTAACCTCTTTCTTCTATGTCGTAGCCTGTTCTTTGAGGGCAACACTGCTAGAATGCATTGCAGGGCAATGCATTCCTTTGCTCCTCTCTACTTAGCAGTGCTATTTTCTACAATAAGTATGTCCAGCCAGATGATAGGTTACTTTTAAAGTAGTTGGGGAGTCCTTTTGTAGAATTGGAACATTTGCCAATCTTCACCTTCCTCCTTGGATTAGCAAGCAAAGGCATCTGCTGGAGTTTATTTTACTCCTACATCTCAGGATATAAATGGAGCCAGTGGAAGTGTGTACAGTTATCACCTACTCGTGTTAATGGAGCTCCGTGGTACTAATTTCTTAACTCTTTCAAGTTTGTCAAGCACACAGCCCCAATTCCCTTCGGTGGAAATGTTGCATTGTTTCTAAGATGTCTAACTGAGACACACACTCAAGCAGTTTTGCTCTAGAGTCTTCTCACTTCCATTCAACCACACTGAGGACCACTTTGTTTCCTGAAGGATAAGCAATTGTGTGTGGATTCTCTGGATTCTGGACACCTGGAGTTGGGGGAGGGGAGGATTCCTCTCTCTGAAGCTGCTGCTTCCTCTCCATAACAGAATGAGTTTATTCCTGCGCCATTTGCATGGAGTGGTAATTCATCACAGCAATGTGGCTAAAAGGCTGGAAGATGCTGAAGGGCTTGTTTTAACATGACTTGCAAACTCTAATCATCTTACAAGGTTAATTAACGTTCAATGGAGTCTTTCTTCTGAAGATCAAGGATTTTAATCTCTGAAGAAGCAGTTTCTGGGCAGATGCCTAATGCACACATTAAGGCCCATCTTGGCTTGTACAAGAATTACAGGACACCCACGATCAGAATTATAGTTGAGAGCTGGGCCATCCCTTATACTGTGTGTTAAGAACAGACTAATAGCATCACTTTTCAATCCAATACGGCAGCTTGAACTGGTTTGATGCTTGAGCGTCAGGACCAGTGGCTGCTGGCTTTTATACCTTACCAGGGAACAATTCCCCTCTTCAGGCCTCTCATTTCAGTTGAATTCTGCCAGCAGAAAGAGGAGAGTCTCGATATCTTGGATTTTTGTTTTGTGTTGGGAAATGCCAGGAAGACATTTTTGGGTGACCATTAAAACAGCACTGGAACGAAGGCTGAAAAAATAAATATTAGGAACGTTATATGAAATAAAATAGTGTGGCCCTGTTTGGATCACTAGAAAGCAGGAAGGGTCGTCAGCATCTGCCCCAATATACCTACGAATTCCTTTCTCCCAGATGATGGGGATGGGCCCAGAGAGCTTTTGTGGGGAGAAAGGAGAAGCTTCCGATTTCTTCCCCCTCCTCTTTTCTCTGCCCAAGCTCCAGCAAAAGCCACAGGCCTGAATTATGGATGAGACTCCTTGGGTTACAGCCGTTGCTTGCACCGCACCAGAGAAGAGTCCAGAGACAGTCAACATTAGCTGTGCAGCTCCTTTCCCTGGGCGGCTCAAGAGAAATACTCCGTTTTCTCTCCCAGGCTCTCTTTTCCCTGGAGGGAAAATCGGCCTGCATTATTAGAGGAAATGGCTATCATCCGCATGATGTCTTTGAAGGTTTCTTTCTACTCGGTTAACATATGAGAAGGGAGGTGGTTTTGCAAGCAAGGGACGGAGGACCAGACTCTCTTCCCTTGTTGCTGTGCTGAGGCAGTGGCATCTTACCTTGGTGGCAGGAGAGCTCCTCTGGCCTAGTGTTCATACTGCCTGACTCCTCTGGCATGTTGCTTCTAACTGGGTCACGCTAAAACCTGAGCGTAAGGTTTCACAGCACAACAAGGGGCAGAAGGATAGATACAGAATAGATGGGAGCCCTTTTGAGCGTCTGGACCCAGGGGCTGCCCGCTTTTATACCTCATCTTACCAGGGAACAGTTCTCTTTTTCAGGTTTCCCGTTTCAGTTGAATTCTGCCAGCAGGAAGAGAAGAGTCCCAGTATCCATTTCAAGGGAAACAGCCTAAAATGAAGTCGAGAAAATGCTTTAGCCCTCCCTCGTCCACCCCCCAATTGAATCTCTACTCCTGGAGTAGCTGCGAGCCATCCCACTCCATCGATTGGAGCTT
>JANHFO010001528.1:156187-167053 GCA_032468095.1 Pareas carinatus
GACTAGAAGAAAGAATAGAATAAAGAATAGAATAGAATAAAGAATAGAATAGAATAGAATAAAGAATAGAATAGAATAGAATAAAGAATAGAATAGAGTAAAGAATAGAATAGAATTAGAATAGAATAGAATAAAGAATAGAATAGAATAGAATTCTTTATTGGCCAAGTATGATTAGACACACAAGGAATTTGTCTCCGGTGCAGAAGCTCTCAATGTACATATAAGCTACAAGTGATATGATCATAATCACGAAATGCATTCATCATGTCATAAAATACGATCAAAATTCAGATGCTTGGCGACAGAGTCATATTTACGACCGTTGCAGTGGCCCAGGGTCACGTGATCCCCTTTTGTGACCTCCTGACAAGCAAAGACCATGGGGAAGCCAGATTCACTTAATGACCGGGGGAGACTAAGTTAACCACTGCAGCGATTTGCTTAACGACTGCGGCAAGAAAGGCCATAAAGTGGGAGCAGAACTCACTTAACAAATGCCTCCCTCAGGAACAGAAATGGTGGGCTCCGTTATGGTCATAGTTGGAGGACCACCTGTACTTATTTGTGAGCCAACCTTTGCTGTCCGAGGAATGCGCAGGAGCAGGAGGCGTCTCTCCAGCACCGCAGCTTAAACGGGCAACACAGAACGGAAGCCCATCGGCCAGAGAAGAAGCCTAAATTCCCCCACTTTGGTGGCCTGCCCAGCATGGCCCCTCTCCCGTTCTCTGTGCGGGGGTTATTACTATTATTATTCCCGGGCGGAAGAATCTCTCCCAAGCGGATTTTAAGCGGAGAAGCGGTTCTAGGTTCAAACAAGCGGCGCCTAACTTTGCTCCCACCCTCACAACTTTTTCCTGTTACTGAAGAGCTCTGGAGATCAGGAAGATTTGTCCTGGTCCAGGGGATTGCCTGGAAACATGCGCCACTTCTCTGAATATACCTTCCTGCTCAACTCTCTGAGAAAAGTAATAGGTTAGGACAGAGGTTTTCAACCTTTTTTCAAGCTGCAGACCCCATTCCCACAAATCCAACTACTTATAACAACTCATGTATATTACTTTTTTCCAAAAAAAATTTCACCTGTCTGTGAAGAAGCTTGCCATGGGACCTAGGTTGAAAACCTCTGGGTTACAACATGGAACCCAGAGTCAAACTTTCTGTTAACAATAAACACCAGACAGGCATCACTGAAATGCAGACAAGATGTAGGAGGGGCTTCTTCAATCAGCTGTTTTCCAGATGTGTGAGACTACAGCTGCAGCAGGTGGCAGCACTGTGTTGACCTCAGCTGATCTCAAGCCAGACTGGAGGATGGCAATGGCAAGCCACATGGGGCTTTGACCAATAAAGCTACAAGACTAGAGGTCCAATTTATCACCAGTTCCACTCAAGGGAAGGTTTTCTTTCATATGGCCTGCTGTGATGGAATCTACAGTTTTGATATTCAAAAGGCACCAGATTGAGCAGGGCTTATAAAATATACAGATAGCTGGAGCAGCTTTCCAACATCTTGTTTTTGAGGGGAATTTGCGAATTGTCCTACATGTGTTTAAACTAAAGTAAAATACCACATAGCTCAAAAATAATCCTTTGTAGAAAACAGTTTAGGTTTTCCAATAAGTGTGACGTCTCTTCCAAATAATGGAAGAACTACTCATAGGCTAGAGAATCAAAATGACCTTGATTGATAACTACATCTATGCTTTTTTTTTCTTTCTTCTTCTTTGGAAATCAAGGTTAATTTTGGAAGATCTTGTAAGGCTAAATATTGAGGGGGTTACCTTTTTATTTTTGTACTACTTCTAACATTTAAATGTTAAATTACTAATGCTTTATTTCTGTACACATTGTCACTGCTAACTAGATTATGCATTCTCTCTTCTAAAACCTTACATGCTTTAATCAATGAATAATTGAATATGAGTGATCGTGGCTGCAAGATGTTTTTTTTAATAGAGTGGGGGGGGTCACTTTTCTTGCTTTCTCCAAAGTGCCCCCCCCCCTTGAGAGAGCATTATATCTCCTTGTTTTCCGGTGTCCCAGAACAAGCTGACACAGTTCTGCAGTGCCACCTACTGGACCATCTTTCTACCAGATACCATTTGACAAATTTCCTGACAAAACAAGCCATGCCAAGCTGGCCATTAAGGATGTTGATCTGCTGCACAAAAGATGAACAAGTTGTCCTCTTGCTGCCTTTGTTTGGAACAACAACCTGAAACATCTGGGCCTGAAGAGTTCCTTCCTATCGTGTTGCCAAATACTGTGACTTAGCATTGCATTTTCTCCACTGCCCCTACTCCAAATTCCTCAATAAGAAAAGTAAAAGTAAAGTTTTTCAGCTGAGCTCAACTCCGGTGACCATGGATAAATCCGTACAATTTTCTAGGCCACAATGCAGTAATGGTTCGCTATTGCCTTCTTCCAGGAAAACAACTATGTATCTTGTTTTCTCTTAGGTTGTTTACTTTTACCAGTCCATGCCTCCCATTAATCTGTTTTCTAAGCCTTTTCTGGATACCTTGCCTGTTGTTTTCAGTTTCTTCCATATTTTGTTCTGCCAGCCCTTTCTCCTTCATATCTTCGAGCATTGCTACAGTGCTTTTTGCCTTGCCCCTTCTTCTCCAGCATATTTCCTAAAATACTTGCTGCTAGTTGTGCTTCTTAGAAATACTGCCAGTCAATTAAATATTTAAATTAAGGCATTCAGCACTTAACATGCTAACTTTACTAAGGAAAATATGTCTTGGAACAGGGAAGAATTCACAATGAACACATTTGTCCTTGTCCTGGAAGGAAAAGTAAGCAAAGGAAGTGGAGACTGATGAAATTGGGGGAAAGATGAGGCTGTAAAAAATGGTGTACAGTTCCAGAGATGCCTTCATCATAACAAGAAACAAAAGGGGATGAGCTGTGCAATCCTCTTTTGAGCACTAATCTTGATAACCTTCTGTCTCCTAGACTAGCCAAGATGCTTGTGCAGAAAAAATGGGGACCTCCTCGGCAATTCTCCATACTTCCCAATAGAACTCATCTTTCACCTTGAAACCTTCACATATGCATTGCATCACATGACAATAGCACGTACGAAGATGTTTTCACAGATATACCGTAACCACATAGATAGAATTTGTATACTCCGCTGCAGAGAAACCAAGTAATAAACATGTGTGTGTGAATTTTGACTAAGAGGTAAGAAGAAGGTCAGCCAAACAAGATATAATGTTCTGATTCATACCATCCTAAGCCATTCCCTTCTTATCCATGTTGAATCCTGTGTCAGGTTGTCACCAGTGCTATGGTATCCGTCTCTAAAAATCCTACTTAAAATTGTCAGTCTGTTCCTGTTTTAAATTAACTACATTATATGACAGATTGCTCCCTAACCCTGTATATTTATCTTTCTGTTTTGGAGATTATCTGAAAAACAATGTTTCTGTCTTAAATGTCTCAGTGTGCAAGCTATAGCCTCTCTTTGCTCCATTGAGCTAACTATGTAGTTTCCTTCAATCCTAGACTCTTGGCCAGAGGCTTTTCAGCTCTGGTTACATATTCAATAAAGCCCTCCCTTGGTTCTACATAATTCACCCTAGTAAAATATCTGCTCATTCAACATTACTGCACAGGGATTTGAATCAGCCCAGCTTAGCACCCGTTTCAATATGCACTTCAAAGTGACTCATAGTTCTTAATGGCTGGCCCCATCTACTTGAACAGTTTTAAATCATGATTGCTTACTCTGGCAGGGCATTGATTAGCCTAAGGAGCAATAATATGTAGGTACCACTAAAATGTTTGAGAGCATCTGCAGGACTCCCTCAATTCTCTGTTGACATGGGGGCTGGGAGGGGACAGCTGGCAGGAAAACAGGAGGAAGAGCCACACAGAGAAGTCTGGGAGTCCAGAGAGAGGACAGGAGAATTATGTAAAGAAGTAAAAGAAAAATGCAAAATAAGTAGCTCTCATTTTTAATACATTTGTTTTAATTGCAGTTTGATCCAAGATGTCCAGGGCATTCTTGTTCTCATTTTCAAGGCCCTAATGTCTCACCAACGAGGGGAAGACAATGCCTAATGACTTTTCCACACCATGAAGCAGTCTTCAGACACTGTAGAAGACAGGAGAATGGATATAGCTCAGCATAACTTAAGCTTCTTTTACAATTAGAAATAAGGCGATAAGGTCTTAAAACAGGGATGGACAATCCATGCTGATTTTGTTTTTGAGGGGGAGGGTAGTTCTTCAGAATGATCATGTCAATATTTGACAGCAAGCAGCCAAACCATAAGAAATCGAATCCACATATTTATCCCTAGAAAGAAGAAAAAATTGGCTTTACAATCATAAATAAATAAATAAATAAATAAGCCTAAAAAAAATATTCCAAAATATAGGTAGTCTTTGAGTTACGACCACAATAGAGACCAAAATTTATGTTGCTAAGTGAAACATTTGTTAAGTGAATTTGCCCCATTTTACGACTTTTCTTGGCACAGTTGTTAAGTGAATCACTGCATTTGTTAAGTTAATAACACGGTTGTGAAGTGAATCTGGCTTCCCTCATTGACTCGGCTTGTCAGAAGGCCTCAAAGGCGGATCACATGACCTTGGGACACGACCACCATCATAAATATGAAACACTTGCCAAACAACTGAATTTTGATCATGTGACCACGGAGATGCTGCAATGGTCGTAAGTGTGAAAAATGGTCATAAGTCACCTTTTTCAGCGCTGTTATAACTTTGAGCGGTCTCTAAATGAACTGTTGTTGAGCGGTCACTAAATGAACTGTTGCTACCTGTATTCCCAAGCCCTCGACTCAGCATACTTGCTTAACATCAGGATGTTATTGATGGCATTTTCTGCCCTGGCTTCCTAATATAACACTGTTTGGCCCTCTGGCTGTCCATAAGTTGGTTCCCGGTGAATTAGAGGAAAATGTGAGGCAGGATTTCTGGCTCATACCTTTAAGGCCTATCTTCAACCAGAAAACAAATGGATTTTAAAGTCCCCTTTGCATCCACGCTAACCTACTTTTGAAAGCACACACTGAATTAGACTTTATTTTCACTTAACTTGTCAAAACAAGTAAAACCACAAAGCCGAGCTGAAGTGATGGCTCGGAGCTGTCTGTAGAGCAAATGTGAGTGCTGAAGGTGTTGGGAGCTGATCTCAAAACCACAAAGATCATTGCGGAAACAGGTGTGGAAAGAAAAAGCAGCATGCACGAACAACAAAATCACCTCCCAGTAAATCTCTCGCATTGTAATTCTCCCAATTATGTACCTTCCAGGGTGGTTGTTGGGATTGCACCACGATATTCCAAAATGCCTAGCTGGCAAGATCTTTGGCATCTTCGCTGGGATTTCTGGGTGTTTTCATTCTAATACGTCTGGTGGGACACAAAATGTGTCATCTTGCTTTAACTAAAGTGCATGCATTTATTTATATTTTGTTTGCAACAGAATACACCTTTTTGCCTTTTGCATTTCGTTGGCGAGCCAGATGACCAGTAGGTTGAAAAAAATGCTTCTTCCCTATTGCTTGCATCACTTAGCTCAGTTTGGGTTTGAAATGGACCTTTGGGCATTGTTTTTAAAGCACATGCCATTATTATGCCGTACAGTACACCATTCGTGAATTCTTGTGACTCATACCAAAAATGAGTTAGTAGCATGATTGGTCTTCAGAAGTAAAAATTCCCAAATCATTTTTATGGCTATACTTTTCTTCAGAAACCTCACAGATTACAAAATAGTACATAGTGTTTCAAGAGAGTTAGAATTCTTCATTTTGTAAGGTAAAAAATAAAGCAAGTTTTAGGGAGTAGGAAAGAAGCTGCTGGGGTTAAAATCAGGGTGGTAACATTTAAGGTGTGTGGGGGACACATCTTGGTTTCCAAAGATATGCCCACAGCTGCAACAGAAATCAGTCAGAGATAGGCAGAGTCCAGCCTATCTATGTTGGATTCATGGCAGAAGCGTCAGCTATCAGGAATTTAGTGAGACTTATGCTGGAAGAAGATAGAGAACATTACTTCCACATGAGATCAGAAAATAAATAAGTTTCAGCAATGGGCTGGGCCAAAAGAATGGCTGTGCCACACAGACATGTCCTTTCAAGAATTTACAAGGCATCGTTGAGCCAAAATTAGGGAGTTGTGTAGATGTCCCCTTGATGATCTTCTGAAGATAAAGGTGCAGATTTCTAGAGTTATGTTTTAATAAATGCTTCAATATTTTCTGGTTCACCTAAGACTGCTCTTAAAATTGCTTGGATGAAAAAATAAAGAATAACTGATCTGCTGTTTCTGAAAATACAAAGTGGGAATGTTATCCAGACTGATCTCCATCGTATGTCAAGTAGACAGGTGTAGAGCACAGCCAGGCCAGAACAACTGAGCTCATTCCCTGTTAACCCCACTTGATAGAGTGATAGCAGTCTGTGGAATGAAGGCTGCAGTATATAACGATGGCCAAAACACAGCAGCAATGGCCCACTCAGAATATTTTCATCTATGAGCTTATTGGTTTTATGTGCGCACATGGCACACTCACACACTCTTCTGCTGACAGATGCCCTTCAGATGGCTTGAACCTCAGTGTCATATCTGCACCCAGTGCAGGCTTTAGGCCACACTGGCTGTAGATTATGAGATTGAAATCCAAGACATCAGGCTGGAGAAAGTTAATGCACATAATAATGTGTATAATGTGCTTTACTCCAACATGTGGTAAGCTTGGCTTTCTGCATTCAGGAATTCAGCCAAAGCTGAAGAGCAGCAGTTGCAAGGCTGAGCCGGAAACTGTCTAGATAAGAGATGGGTAATGGGCCTTCTCTGCTGTCACTGCTGCCAAAGTCTATTATGAGCGATGATATTGACAGTTCAGAATATTAAGGGGGAGATAAGGGGCTGGTATACCCAAGGAGCCCGTACAGGAAAATCTTTTTCATCGGCTCTTAGCATGGTTCTCTTTACATCGAGAGGAGGCAACCTGATACCGACCAGTGCACATTGCTGTACTCCAACTGCTTAGCAGTTTCCTTGTCCATGTTGCTTTAAAAATGATTCAACTAAATAATAATTAAAAGTGCAAAATGGTGGGAAGCTGAAACAATGGGGGAGTGTGTGTGTGTGTGTGTGTGTAAAATCCCCAGAAACAAAGACAAAGGTCTCCTGGGCATGACTTGGACGAGGTTCCTAGGGGACAGAGGAATGAATACACTTGCCAGCTGGCCTTTTCAAAAATAAGTGTTTTGTGATCAGCAATCTCTCAACAAAGACAATTTGTTTACAAGTAAACCTTTCAAATGTGCTGTCCTGCCCCAAATGTTTGCTTATCAATGTTTATTTGCACACATGCTTACCATTTGTGCAGAAGCCTCAAGGCCAGGAAGACCCCCAAATTGTACACAGGTTGTCTCGGGGATGGTACAATCCTATCCAGTGGGAAGGTCCTCAGTCCACCCCCTCCAAATCACTTGATCTTCATCTAGACGTCCAGATTCTCCAGGTAGCAAAACGGGACCTCCGTGACATTACACAATATGACTTCTGACATTACCCAGAAGGTGCGGGGTGGACATGTAAAACTGGATATCATCAGTATACTGGTAATAATTCACAATGAACCATCAGATGATCTCACACAGCAGCTCTCTGTACCTTCACCACGCAATATGGTTTTTGACAGGCTGAATCAGCTTTTCCTTTTGTGAAAAGAGCTGCAAAATAGGAATTATGAAGTTCAAACTTCTTGTTGTACATTATTATTTTGCCATCTTTTACAACCAGCAAACTGCTTGTTTCCTTGACTTTCCTTGTTCCGCATATACCTCCAACTGCTTTATTGTGGTTGTTGTTATTTCTTATTTTGAGCATTTATTGCAAGCCTCACTCCATTCTTGGCCTTAGCCTTGCTGATTTTCCCTTCAGTATTAACATCAATGGTATCCTTTCTAATTTTCCCCATAGCTTATTGAGGTCTGCTCTCTAGAAATCTAGACCACTAATCTGATTGCCTTCGGTTCTTCCTGATTGCCAATATGATGAATTTTAGAATCACATGATCAGCCTCTGCCAAGACTCCTACAACTTTCTTAAACTATTTCTTCCCTGTTAGCAAGTGTTGAGTCCAATGTAACTGATCCCTAATTCCCTCAAGTACCTTTTGGACAACGATGTTTATAAGACACATCAAGAACTTGTTTGCTCTCTTACTTGGATGCATCAAAGAGTTTGATTCCAGGTGACGCTGGGATAGTTGAAATCTCTCAGTATGGTAGCAACGATTCCTGGATTCCTTGCCTGTCTGGTTGGCAAATATTTCATTTATCTCTTTGGCTTGATACATGGTCTATATGTCAAGTGCCAGGAAAATCAGGAGATCCATACCGTTCAAATGAGTATAAATATTTATTGTAAGCCAGAAGAATCTGATCTATTACTGGTCAAGGGAAATTAGCGGGAGATAAAGAATTCAAGGTGAGCTGAACTTAGATCTCTTGTGGGTAGGAAGGGACTCGAGACTGATGATGCATTTATCCCCTCACGCGGGCTCAACCTGGTCATCTCCTACACGTAGTATCCTATTACAAAAGTGTCATTTATAGTTAGGTTCTCTTCCCCCGCTTATTTCCATCCAGACTCCTTCCGCAGAATTTTGATCACATGACTTTTCACACAGGTGCAGCTATTCTTTGCATATAATGCAAACCCTATAGTTGGATCTGATTCTTTTGAATAAATTATATCCTGATTAATGCAATTCAGATAAAAGGTCTGGAGTTATCTTTGTGATATATCTCATCTTTCCCCTTTAATTTCTATAAAGGGTGTTGACAGCCTAAGGCCACCATATAAACCACATGACTGAATAAAGATTTGCCCTCATGCTTCTAAATTTAATTTTTTGACTGTTCCATCTTAGTTGGAACAGTAGCTATGTGCAAAGAATGCATAGTCCTTGTACCAAAACATAAATCAAGAAATCAAGCACATTTCTTCCTGCTGTTGTTGTTAGCCCTGAAGAGAGAGAAAATTAGTGTTATGCAGAACACCAGAATCATGGCTTATACACTTTTATAAGCTTCTAAACTTTCACATATCTGTAATCCTTTCTTTTCAAGCTTAAGGACTAGAAACATTGCTAGTGAAAAAATAGACAAATTGAATTTTTCAAGCTAAGCCAACGCCTCTCCATTGTCAAGCTAACTATTAATGCAACAGAAACTATTTATAGCCACTAGCAGGTGCAGCAAACCAGCCCCTCATCAGCAGGTTCTTTTTCAAAGCAGCAGGAACCCCCCCTTTCCCACAAGAAGGCAACCCCCCCACCCATTTCTGCCCAGCCCCTGCACCTCTTTCCTCCCTGAGCTCAGGAGGGTCTGGGCATCCGGTTCCCTCCGCCAGGCTCAGTTCTTGCGGCCACATTGCCAGCACGTGACGGGAAACCCAGCAGCTTCTGATCTCTTCCCATCTGCTGCAGTAGCAGCCCCAGGCTGAGATGGCCGCAGCACCTCTTCACTCCAGCTCTGGGCTCCCCGGGCTCCGCTTCTCCCCTGCCCTCCTGGCCTTCTGGTGCAGTAAGTGCCCTGAAAGGGGCTTGGAGCCCCTCCTTCACCGGAGCCCCATTTCCCTGCAGTTTGAACTGTCCTCTCTTGGCCTGGTTCTTTCATAGACTCCTGGGCTCTCCTTCTCTGGCATCCTCAGCTGATTTTGCCTTTTTCTTTCTCCCTTTTCAGCCTTTGCGGGCACTGTGTCTGCCGTGACAGTGACCCAGACTCCAAGCTCTGCCAATAACCTGATGGGGAAGGATACTTCCTTCAGGTGCTCTGTGGATGAAGGGGGCTACCGATTTTTTGTATATCGCCAATTGCCTGGGAAGACAGAACTGGAAGTCCTTGGATTCCTTTCCAGTTTCGATAGTGATCTTCAAGAAATCCCTGTTCATTGGAAAGGCTGGGTGAAAGCAAAGTGGGTAGATACAACAAGCAAGCAAACGATGGAACTGAATCTGTTAAATCTTCAGGCGAATGTCACAGGCTTCTATCTCTGTGCTGCGGTGTACACGGTGAAAGAGAGAGGAACAGCGGCAGGTGCAAAACCGAGTATCAGTCACAAACCTGCCCTTCATTCTTTTCTATTCATATCCATCTTTTACCTGACATCCATGGCTAACCCTGTTCTACATCCTTGTGTTCTCATATTTAAAACAGCCTTTGGCCAATTTATGCCTTTCAGATGCCCAGAACTGCCATTTCTATTGCACGGGCTGGGGTTGAGCCTTTCGATCTAACAGGTTGCAAGACCACAAGAACCGCCCTGCGCAACGAGGGCCAGGCTGGTGTAGGCCAGCATTTTCCTTCTCGCAGTGGCCAGCCAGACCTCTCCAGGCTGCTGGCAAAGAGAAAATGGAGGACAGTTCTTTTCCTGTAACTGGAATTTAAAAGGCTTGGAGCCCCCTAACCTACAGGCAACAATCCTTTACAAAGAACCATAGAGTCTGTCTGCTAAAACGGTTGAGAGGTTGAAGCAGAACTAGAAAAAGCCAATCTTTTTTTGTTTTGTCACCAAGAAAACTGCATAAACAAGATAAATTGGGGTGAAAGATAATGGGGCCCCTTCCCTTTCCTCAAGTTCATTTTGCGGAATATAAATTATTTTCACCATACATTGATTTTATATATAAGTGGGAAGAATTTGTATTTACTATGAAGAACATTAACTTTCACAAGGCGGTGTGGGTGATGTAGTTCCATCAATGCCACAAAGAAATGTGCTTTCTAATACTGCAAGCAGTGAAAGACATTCACACTTCTCAGGTGGAAAGTGATGCACTTCTGACAAAAACCTGGTATCG
>JANHFO010001528.1:179082-189304 GCA_032468095.1 Pareas carinatus
CTTGCATCTTGCACAACAAGAACTGCTTGCAAAGAATGAGTCTATCTTGCAAAGTATCAATTCTGCCCAGGGTCTGGAAAGAGGTGGAAAATCCCAGCTTCTGATCAGTCACAGCTGTGACCTGTCAGAAAGTATAAAAGGGAAGCTTGCAAGCTTGCAAAGCAACTTCTGTTAACATCTTCTATCTGTGTTCGAGATACCTTGCTGTCCTCTGAATAAATCCTGTTTTGGTTAACTCAAGCCTCGTCTCTGCCTTCTGCCCACTACTCAAAAGTCGCAAGTCAAGATGGTCATTAAATGAGATTGTGTGGGCCTGCTCTCCCTGAGGAGGACATTAAGTGAGTGCATGGGTCTTTTAGTGGAGCATAGGGCTAGGGAGGCCTGGGAGTCCTAGCACAGGCACAAGCTCACCGGCCTCGGGCATCCCAAAGCCTCCCCCACCTCCTGGAGTGCCCTGTGTTGTGCTTTCTGCCATCAGGGCCCCCCCCCACTCTGCCATTCACTCAACCAAGGGAACCGATAGCCGGGCAGCAGAAGCGACCAGTATATTGGGTTGTTACTGCTTGTAGGCTGAGGCCTGCTTCCCATTTAGCCACCCAGAACCTAGAAGGGCTCAGCCTGCTCTCAGCCAGCTCCAGGGTCCAAGAGCATCCAGCTTACCCTTCTGTTTTCTGCAGAAGGCTGAAGCGAGGCTCAGCTTTCCTACAGAGGCTGCCTCTTGGCAACCATGTGCTATTCTGGGGCTTCCTTTAAAAGGGACCCTCCTACAGGATCACGAGAATAGCACCTGCTTGCAGAATATTTCAATATTTGAAGCCTGATTATAAGTAGCTTTTGGAGTGGGGGGTTTGTGGTAACTTCAAGCGGTCACTAAGCAAGCAGTCAGGACCACCTTGCACTGTTTCCAAGAAAATTGAACAGTCATGGATGAGAAACAGTGAGGAGGTGGGTCAAAGAAAGGGAAGGTTAGTGGATATAGTATTATTGCCTCTTGCTTTTTTTTGACCCCCCACCCTCATGGATATCCTTGAAAGGAAGTCGGAATGCGGTGAGTTTGCCTTGAGCTGGCATTTTGACTTCCTAGTGAGAAGCTCACTGTTCGACTGTATGGTAGAAGCGGACAGTGGAGATTCCTGGAGGGCCCTACCCTTTTAGGAGATCAGGCTGGAACACGAGCGAGCCAGAGATCTGAGGAATAAAGTGGGGGAAGTGTTCCTGCAACAGATAAAAAGCCTCATGATTTATTGAATCATTAGGCAATGTTTCTGATATATTGCTAAACCAGGCGGTTGGATGCAGTGAAAACCCAGGAGTTTGCAGGAACACATTCTCTAAAAGAGTTTTAGTAGAAGAGAAAAGTCTCCCCGTGCTCTTCTTTATGACATAAAGAAAAAAGCATAATTAAAGAAACAACAGCTCAGAGATTCACTGTGTTCAAATCTAGAATTTACACTGAGGCAGAGAATGGGGAGAGAAAGTGCCACCCTCCTTCCTGTTTTAAAGTTCAGGATGGACATTACTTCTTTAATATTTTTTTTCCAAGAGTAGAGTTATAAAGCACTTTTTTATTATTTGGAATTATTGTACAACATAATTTTAACTATATGAAATTATTTTAAAAGCTCCTAAGCTATAGAGGCACATTTGCTGTACTTGTTAATTGCTGCACACTCCCTCCTTATTTAAATTCATATATGTTTATTGCTTATTTACTGTATGTTTATCCTACTTTTCAGATAATTGCTATCTTCAAAACTGGCTCACATCAACAAAAGTAAAGGAGTGGAGGAATGGCTTTGCCAGCGGGCTTGCTAACTAAGTATGCATGACTCACAAGGGAATATATGGTAAAACAATTGAAAAAGAAATAAAAATGAAATGAAGATACATTAATTCAAAAAAGAACATATTTGCCAGAAAAAAAGTTTCAGCCTATATATTTTTAAAAAGTTTTACCAAATGTTAATTGGTGCATTTCTCATTTGAGGAATCGGGGAAACTGTCTTATGCAGAAATTAGAATCCACATGCACATTTAATATAGCTTACCATTGTTGTTCCTATGCAAAAAAGCGAGCACCTTTGCAGAAAACCACAGCTTCCGTTTTCCTGTTAGTTTAGAAAAGCTTCCATTGTCTGTTAGTTCAAGACCAAGATGGCTGCAGTTATGGCTCTGTCTGCCTCTGTGTTTATCCAATGGCGTCTCCTCTTTGTAGCCCAGCAGTGTGTTAAACACTGGTGCATCTGAGGAGAGGAGGTGGAAATATGCATCTCATCTAATAATTTTGGAATGACCTGTCCAACACAGGATGAGCAAGTTGCTTTCTTTCTTCCACCCTTTCCCTCCTTCATCATCAGGGAAGATTCTCATATCCCACAGTCACTGAAGTCTTCTCTCTTTCTAGCCCTGGTGAGCAATAATTCTAGAGCAAATTGACCCAGTTATCACCTCCTACTATACTACTGAAGGTGAAGGACTAAAATTGGACTGCACTGATCAACCAAGATAATTATTATGAATATTGGCATTGCCTCTGCCTGGACTAATAAGCCCCCAGCAACTGGGCATGTTTACTCTCTCTGAAAAGACCATATAAAAGCTGGAAGACCTGGAAGATGAGTAGCTGTGGAGTCAGTTCAGTTGCTGAATGGAAGGCAAGGACTGAATTTTGAATCTGAAAGACCTCCAGCGAGGTGGCTCAGGGTTCTATCTTTCTGCTGACATGGATCAGCGGTTGGGATTGGATCAGGGGCTAGTAGAAATCTAACAGGTGTCTGTACTTCTTGTATTCTTAGCATGGGATTCAAGTGCTCACACACATTCAAGAGAGCCATTTTCTGCCCTCTGCATACCTGAGCCATCTCATTCCAAAGCTGCCTCATTCCAAAGCTACCCACAATACACAAAGGGACACTAGTTGGCCAAAGAGTTGGAGAACTAGAGTTACATGCTAGCCAGAAGAGGAAAGAGCTTTAAAGTTTCTAGTGATCTAGCATTCTTATCATCGTTCTTGATTAAACTTTCACAACCTGAACCCCCTGTCTCAATGGCGAGAGCTTCTCAGAGTTGTAGTTTCAGTACATCTAAAAGCCATCAGGATGGAACGGGCTGTTCTGGACCCTATTTCTCCTTGAACTTTCTCTTCCCCTCTTCAATTGATCATTTTTACTCTACAAGAAAGCTCACAGCTCTATTCTACCTTTTCTACCATGGAATTGGATCTAAACATTATATTATACCATAATTTGATTAATAATTGTATACTGTATAAATCATGCTAGCTGGATTAAAACTAAGTCAGCTCCATTAAGACATAATGCAACCTCAAAGCCTAGCCCAAGAATTTGCCTCACAACATTCAGTGATGGCCACCGACTTGCACTACCATCCACAAAACATCTGCTCCAAAAGTAAGTCCTATGGCAATCATTGAGAATTATTTCCAACCAGGTAAATGACATTAAGATTGCAGCCTCTGATGGTTTCAAAAGAGTGAGCAAATAGAGTGGAATTTCCCTAGGCTGGTGCAGTATATTCCTTTTGAATTCCAAGTGGTGGATCAGAACCCAATACTGTATCTCAGCCAAGCTATGGTAGGATTGCTACATCAACATTACCGCTACAAAAACTTATAATAATCAGTTCGAGCTAAATATAAATCATTAGTCTGAAAATATTGACAAAGAAAGAAAGAAAAGGTCATTTGGATTAATACCTGGTCATCAGTATTAAAAATAGGAGACTGAATTAGACTTCCCTACCTACCTTTAGTAGAGTGCTGCCCTAGTTGCCAGACAGAAAATAGACTGGACAACATTTCTTCTCTCTGTGAAGTCCTATCTCTGAAATTCCTGCCTGCTAGGCAGTTCTTTACAGGGAAGGAAGGAGAGACTAGCTATACTTTACACGGTCTATGGAAGCTCAACGACAGGGAATTTAGGGCTTCCAAATAGACATGGAGAAATTGCTCCAGAGTTTCTGCAAAGCAGTCATTCACTGTGAAATACAGGGGCACACTGTGATAAAATAGGAGGCACTGCCTTTACAAAAATCTGTGGTGGGAGGGAAACGAAAACGTGGTTTTACCTTTGAAAACCTAAGAGGAAGCCGACAGTTGACTCTTTCCTGCCTGGAAACATCTAGAGAAGAGTCATTAAAGCTGTTATACAAAGTATTGCTGTGACCTTGAGCAAAAAAGAAGGGGAGGTATAGTGAAAGAAGTACTACTTTTCCCCCACTATTTCTTCTTTAGTTCAAACTTTCTCTCTTTCATGATGGTACACTTAGGCAATTTCTCAAAATAAGTAATAGGTTAATGGACCTATGCAACCAAGAACCAAGTCCGGAAGGATTTTTTTTAATGCGATCAAATGATATCTTTTTTGGTTCCAGGTTTTGTGTGCATACACAGCATGGCTAACCATGGTGCCTCAAATCAATTTTGAACAGGATATTTAGAAAATATTTAGTTAAGGGACCTATGCATCCAAAGCATCTCTGGGCCTCTACGGTACATCATGTAACCACATATCCAAGAAATTAACCTTAATATGGTGGGACGGTTTCTCACCTAGCCCATCTGTGCATGACAATCAATGGTAGCATATCAAACTAATTATGCTTCAAATAGAAACAAAACAGAAAATAGCCTTATAGCTCAGGTCATAATACTTATTTAAATGATCTAGGCTGGTCCTCAAATTTAAGGAGATTGGACTGGTTAGAATTTGCATGGGAAGCAATCAACACTTTGACCTGGAAACAAATTTGGAGCATTGATGTTATATTGTTCAATCTATTATCTCTAGTTATTCAACTCCTTGTTGGAGGAGTTGAAATATAAGTATCATTTGCCAGAAAGTACAGAGAGGCAGTATCTTCAGTTAAAACATTTTTTGACGTGATCTAGATGTGGGCCAGCAGCCTTAAGTGCTTCTCTAGCTCTAGAGGATTTAACATATTGTTTATAATAATAAGCCTGTAACAGCTATTTATAAAAGGCTATTAGAATACATTAAAGTAGGCATCCAAGAATATTGGGAAATACTGGGTATGTAAGCATTAATGTTTATCACTATATTGTCTTGTGGGCCTCTCTGTGTCACATTTCCATATGTTTAAAATTATGGTTAATTCAACAACAAAATTAATTTGCATGTGGATACCTATCATTTTTTAAGGAAGAAATTGATTGTTTCAGCTCACGGCTGGAGATGTTATGCTTAAAAACAACACTGGTTCACGCCAGCATCGCCAAGCACTACAAAGGTTCTTTCTGGATAGAAATTGTTTTGTGTATTAATTCTGTTCTCTGTTCTGTTCTCAAAGACTCATTCTTTTTATAGAGGCTTATATTCCTTTGAATTATATATCAATGGTTTGGAAACTAACAGGAAGATAATGGAAATAAATATTGTCTGCCTTTATGATAACAAAAAAAGGATACTGTAAAGCTGGAAGAACATCCATTTGCCATCAATTATACAATGGTCTAAAGAACTCATTTCTCTTTCTATATTTGAACATAGGTTTTATCACCAGGACTTCAGTTTGGAGGACTATTTAGAAATTGGACCACATATATGAGTTTATAAGCTTTTCTTTTATATTGTTAACTTTATCAATCATTTAATTTATGATGTGATATGACTATATTGTTAGTTTTCTTTAGTACCTAAGAGGTATATGCTTTATGGCTTCTTTTCCCCTTTTCCCCACTTTCTTTTGAGTATACACATACACACAGATGACAGTGACACCATCTTCTGATTGTCCATAGATTTAGATTGGGAGGGGAATCACTTTATAGTAGCACTCCTTAGCATAACACAGGTCCTTTTCTGACTGCTAGTTGAAATGCAATCTCCTCGTTCTAAATTTGGCATTAACAATACCAACATAAAACTAATAGTTGACCCACTGCCAGTTAAGCTGAGCTCTTATCCTGACTCCTTTCCTGTTGTTTGAATCATTGCCAAGTGGTGTCCTGGTTTGTGGGTGAACCATTCATTAGAAGCAATTGGTTTTCCTCTTTTCCTTTGTTGTTCGTCACCAACCAATGTTGGAAAACAGCAATCAGGAGTCTGTAGCACAAATGGAGAAAGGTTTACTTCCCTGGGGTAATTGGTCAAGTCTTCTTCACATAAATTTACTATATTTTGGCATCTCCCAACTTTAAAAAAGAGGGGTGGAATAAAGCAATATATAGAAAGATACTCAGGCCAGAAATAAAACCAGAGGGGGTGGCATGGTTTTTCTAATAGCCAGTCCCTGTGGAGATGTAAATGGATAATTGTCTTTCTTAATTTATAGGGAGAGGGGAAATGATGAAACTGATAAAAATAGGAAAATAGTATGGAAAAGAGCCATACTTCAAAACCAGTACATCTATTAAGGACTTACGGCTGGTTTATTCATGGGCTGGGAATGAGATGAGATCAATGTCAAATTACCAAGGGGAAAGATTGGCCTGATTGTGCCATGGTAAAGTGTAAGTGAGGCAAGTAAGTAAACGTTAAATGTAAACCTTGGCGTAACAATATAAGGTCTCACCAGAGTAATGATATTTGAGCTGTCTAATAGAATGTATTGTCCTCAGAACTAATGTTGGTGAAAGAAATTTTGTGGGAACTGACTGCTCACAAACAATCCGTGATATGCATTTTCCATCTTCCAATTAAAGCTTCTCTCTGCCATTATCTAGCCATGATGCATCAACACTGATTTAGTGGGAGGAGGATCAAATGTACATCCAATGGTTCTGTGGTGCTAAGCCAGTTTTGCACTATACAGACAGGACTGGCATAACACTATTTAAATCACAGATTTAATCACTTGGGAGACGGCCTGTGTTCATAGGGAATATTGGCTTGCCAAGGCCATTTCATACAGTATTGATGAAAAATGCAGTAAAGGAGATAGTTTTTGTTGATTAAGTTGCTGATAAAGTTGTAAGAGCAAAGCTAATGGAGATGAGGAAATGTATTCAAAAAGAAGTACACTTTTTAAAAAAAATTACAGTGTAGGTGTTAAGAGAGAATAAGGAACAGCACACATCTTTTATGTTAATGTTAGAAGGTATGTGAATGGGTGTATATAAAAATGCAATTTAATTATTTTAAAACTTGGTAGAATATTCTTTAAAACCAGAGGAAAAATAGTCTGAGCAGAAAGAGCATTTATTTTGCCTCAATGATGCAAAGTGGATAGCTTTAAACCCTGAAGTAAATAATCTTTTAAGGAGACAGGTTATCTTTAAATGGCTATGTATATTGAAACTCATAACTGCTTTTGCATACAAGCAAAAAACAAAGTTTGCTAATTCTGACTTTAAAAAGAGATGTTGGCATCTTACACATTTTAAATCTTTTATAGCTTTACCACAGGAAATGGAGCTTCGCTCAGCTGTCAAAATAAAATAGAGTTTTTATCAACAGAAAGGAAAATGCAGCATGCACTTATAAATTTCAAAAAAGCCAACTTTAAGAAGCACTATACAACAAGGAATACTGAGCAGCATCTCATAGATAAAAATCTTTAAGTCAAAGAGAATACACAAGATTTTGAAGTTCCCTTAATTAAGGTACTGAAAGTACAACTGAAATTGGTAATAAAAATGGATGAGTAGTTTAAGAACTATTGTAGATGCACAGGGACCTTTTGATTGAGCTAAGAATTAAAAGGGGGAATAGAAGATGGGTGCAATCACTAAGGAAATATTACCAGAAAATCGCTAATACCCGCAGAAAGAAACACCAACACTCAAAAAGTTAAGAGTAACCAAAACGTGTTTATTTTAATTATGTTAAAAGGAAGAGGAAGAAAAAGAAAGAAAGAAAGTGGGCTTGCTTCTTGGAGAAAATGGTAGCGGGGAATAGGTGACAGAGAGAGGACAGAGCTCATCGGCTCCTAATTTGCTTGGACTTCTCTGCAAAGGAGAATGGTGTTCAAATAGACCTAAAGATAACAGCTGATATAAGCAGGAAGTGACAATCCAAGGAAAGTAGAGATAGAACATAGAACAAAGGAGTTGCAAAGGTGTCTTCCAGCCCAACCCCTGTCCCTATACCATTTCAGACAAGTGGATATTCAGGCTTTTCTTAAAAGCCTCCAGCCACGAGGCATCCACAATTTCTGTAGGCAAAGTATTCCACTGGTTAACTGTTCTCACCGTTAGGAAATTTCTCCTTAGTTCTAAGTTGCTTCGCTTCTTGATTAGTTTCCATCCATTATTTCTTGTCTTGCCTACTGGTGCTTTGTAAAATAGGTTGACTCACACATCTTTAGTAGTGAGGGAGCACCAGATACCATGAACATGTTAAATTTCTAAGGCAAGAGTTCTAACAGAACTTGTAGATTGTGATCTTTAGGAATAATTTAAATCACACATAGTACCAGACAACTGGAAAGGAATAAACATTGTTCCAAAAATAGGGAGAGAGAGAGGACTTGAGTACAAACTTTCTTGACAGTAACCAGTTAGATGACCATGGGAATGCAGAGGACATTGTTAGGGTAATACGGGTTGTGGTCCTTTTAAGAACCCTACAGGTTGGTTTACAGAATGGTTGGCCAGCTGAATCAAACTGAGCCACACCTATCATAATTAGCTCAGGACCCAGAGCATATAAGCAGCAGGCCCTAATTCACCGGCTCTCTCGCTTGGTGACTCCTGCTGTGTGATCGACGTCTCCGTATTGGTTCCTGAATTGCTGTTTATTGCTGGATGACTTTGTTGGTAAAGATACTGCAAGAACAACTTGCTAACCTTGTTAGTAGAGGGACTGCTTGACTGTCGTTTTTGACAGCTGGACTGTTGACTCTGAGTTTGGACTGTGTTTTGCTGTTCTAAGTATAAAGGCTTATATACTTCACTGCAGTCTGTGCTTGTGTTACGCTGCTACCTTTTCTAGTACAGACACTTTTATTGTGTGCACCTTCCTTGCAACCAAGGAACCTGCTAGTGGTCAACACTGATTATAAGCCAGGGGTGCCCTGACATCAGGGCCACCGGTTACAAACCTTCCAATGAAGATCAACAAGCCTATTAATAGCATACTTTATGTATGTACTGCACTTTATGGTTATGAATGTATCTTATGATTGTAATCACAGTTTGTCAATTGCAACCTGCATGTGAGTATAGAGCATGTACGCTGGAGACAAATTCCTTGTGTGTCAAGGCACACTTGGCCAATAAAATTCTAATTCTTTTTGTACTCTTCAAATAAGAGAAGTAGGAGATCAAGCCAGATTCAAAACCCAATAAAAATTGAGTTTATTTTATTGAAGAGACTTTGTTCATTAGATTACAGAGCTTCCTTCAGCACTGTCAACAGATTTTTGAGATGGTGCCTGGGCAGCAATTACTTCGCCCATAGAACCAATCTATCAATTTGTTCTGTACCATGCTCTTTCAGTAAAGCTCTCATTTTAGCCCAACCATTAATTAGCCAAATTAGTCCGACCTTATCTCAAAGATGTTCACTAAGGCACATTATTACTCTACATTTTGTCAGGAAGAGTTTATTCAACGGTTCATCGGCTGTCCATTTCTCTATTTATTTGCGTCTCAATTCATTATTTGAGCCAACTCGAGTTTGTATGTGACCCCCCATGAGACGAACACTGTGCTTGCGAATTTCGAAGCCCAACCATTTAAAGCTCTCAGCCTGATGATTATTTAAAAGGTACCCCCCCCTAAAGCTGTCTTTTCAGCTGTGCCTGTCAGACCATGCCGCTGTAATTGGATCTGGTGAGTCGTAGAGTGGGTCACTCTTGAATTTTGCTCACAGAGCTTGAAAGAATAATTATAGCTGGAAGTAAATAAGTAAGTGCTACTTTAGTATCCTGGACTCATATTCTACCCTAAATTGATCTGGCTCTTGATGCAGTTAAAAAAAACACTCCTGCAGTGACAGTCCACTGATATTTTACTTATTATTGCACTGCTGTCTTTTTGAGGAGGAGGATGATGATGATGTATTTCCTGTGAGGAACTTTTTCTTTGGTTTTGTGGATTAGATAGATTTGTAAGAGCTGTAGTGACACAGTGGTTAGAGTGCAGTCCTGCATTCTACTTCTGTTAACAGTCGCCTGCCAGTAAGTTCGGCAGTTCGAGTCCCACCGGCTCAAGGTTGACTCAGCCTTCCATCCTTCCTTCCTTCCTTCCTTCCTTCCTTCCTTCCTTCCTTCCTTCCTTCCTTCCTTCCTTCCTTCCTTC
>JANHFO010001530.1:9071-32792 GCA_032468095.1 Pareas carinatus
AAAAAGTATTTTTCTTTCTTTTTCTGTTTTCTTTTGTACTTATAAAACTTTAATAATAAAAAAAGGACGTGGAAGACTACGGAGAAAATGCAGGGAGGAAAATGATCAAAGGATCATAATCAGAATCAGAATTCATTTTGCCAAGTGTGTCTGGACACACAAGGAATTTGTTTCCCGTGTCCATGCTCTATACCTACCTACATACAATAGGCAAACTGTGATTACAATCAAAGGTACATTCATAACTATAAAGTACATCCATCTTGTCATGTACACACACACACACCACAGATCATTAGAAGATATATAGTCCTGAACTTTAACCCACTCCATTTGGTCAACACACCACACAGAACAAGAGATCCTTAGGCTAAAGTAGGGGGATTTGGGTAGACAGTTGGCCACGAGGGGAAGAGGAATTAGAGTGCGTTTCTAGTAAGCAGACACACTCTGGAAAGGTAACACGTAGCAAGTTGCAACGTTTGGAAAGTGAGACACGTATAACGTCCTCCCGAGTAATTGGCAATGAGCGACAAAATTGTGCCATCTGAATTCTGATCTCGTGTGGCGGGCCCGGGGCCCTGGTCACAACTGCCCTAGGCAGAGCCTGCCCTTTGAAATCAAAGCCATCAGGAAGAAGCTGAAGAAAAGAGCCCCCAAACAAGGCATGTTTGTAAAATTATTCCCCTTCGCTTTTTGGCAAGTTGACACAGTCTCTAAGGCAAAGTAGTTATAACCAGGAAAGCTGTATTCATTGTGGTCAGTGCCTTAATTTTTCTAGGTAATGTCACCATTACGTGCTGAAAACTCTGAGCATGTCCTAATGCTGCCTCTATAAATCTTGACTGATTTAGAGGATGACCTCAGAACAAAGCCTTTGAAGAAGAAGAAAAAAGAAAGAAAGGTGCCAAAACCAATGATTGGGAGAAGTAATAAATCAGGGCAGGCAGGGACTGCTTTGTGACAGTTCCCCTTACCACTTCTTCCTTCTTTGTATCCAGGAACAAATCACCAAGTATAGCACAAACGCACCAGGAACTTTGGCTGCAAAAATGGGCTTTCTGAAGATTTGGAAGGTGGAATTTGGCCACCTTTGAGTGGCCACTCGCTGGGTGCTCATGTAATCATTCTGGGTTGAACAATGGAGTGGTGTTTCCGCATTTGAAGCGGTAGCCACATAATTGTGCCTGCTTGATCCTGCCGTGGTTTTCAACTTTGGGAAAGCTATTAGTTTCCTCCTTTTCATCCGGTATTTATTAGTATTCCAGCGCTTGCATATTTCAGTATAAAAGGGACTTTTGTTCATTTGTGTAGCATCACTATAAGATTCTTGAATCTCAGTCTTGTGGTTTGATCTGGAATGAGTTTGAATTGGTGACTCCCGAGGGAGTGGACAGGATTCCCTGCACTCTTAGCTTGGCTACCTGTCTATCAGGTCAGGCTCTCTCCTAGATCCGTAAAGCAGCCCGGGAGTTGACCTGTAATTGCGTCCATGCTGTGATATCAGACTGATTGAGAGGGGCTGTGTGGCTTTCAGCCATGAAGGAGGCAGTGGTGCACCCCGTCCTCGAAAGACCCATCCGTTTTAGACAATTGCTATCCTGTCTTGTTAGAAAGGGGGCCAGCCTGCCATTGCAGAGGAACCCTGGAAGAAATGTATTACCTACACCCGCAGCTAAGACGCTGAGCTTGTCAATCAAAAGGTCGGCAGTTCTGCAGTTCGAATCCCTAGCGTCACATAATAGAGGGAGCTCCCATTATTCTCCCCAGCTTCTGTCAACCTAGCAGTTCGAAAGCATGTAAAAATACAAGTAGAAAAATAGGGACCACTTCAGTGGGAAGGTAGCAGCGCTCCGTGCACCTTTGGTGTCTAGTCATGCTGGCCACATGACCCCGGGGACGTCTTCGGACAGCGCTGGCTGGTCGGCTTTGAAACGGAGATGAGCACTGCCCCTAGGGTCAGTTACAACTAGCACGCATGTGCCGGGGGGGGGGGAAACATTTACCTTTATTTCAGTTGAGTCTCAGTCCAGGATTCAGGACTGAGGTAGGTTTGGTTGCATTTGTTGATGACCTGTAGTGGCATCAGAATGGAAGTGGCATATTTATCGTTTTGCTTGGCCCACAACATATTTCTGGAATACTGTGGGAGTTGAGGATTTGGAGCCCTGTTTTATCCTTCCTTCCTTCCTTCCTTCCTCCCTCCCTTCCCAGCCTGTTACATTAAGTGCTGGTGGAAGGGAAGAATGGTCATCCCCTTGTCCCATCTTATGTGAGGTGACATAGGGTTTGATCTCTGGGTTTACCATCTATATGATGCCATTGAGTGAGGTCATCCACCATCAAGTAAGGCTGTCGAACCTTCCGTCTCTATGCCTGGAGGCTGTGCAGGGATGGTGGGAAGGAGCAGACTCAATCTTACTGAAAGATTGTTGATATTAGGGCCTCCTGGCCCCAGGGATTTCCCTTCTGTACTCTAGGATGGGAAGCACTTCCCTGTTCCAAGAATGGCGTGCAATCTGGTGGGCCCTCTTGGGACTCACAGCACCTGTTCAGAGTACAGCTTCATTGGGTGCACAGTTGTACCCCTTCCAGAATCATGAGGCTTTTCAGATGGTCATTCATGCCCTAGTTACCTCACAGCTCAATTCCTGTAACGTGCTCTACATGGGGCTACCCTTGAAAACCATTCAGAACTGGTGCAGAATTCAGTGGCATAGGCGGTACTGATGGGCATGCCTTGAAATGTTTATGTGACACCTCAAATTCATAGGCTACGCCGGCTGCCAGTACACTCCCAGATGCAATTCAAGGTGAGGGTTATTATTATAAAGCCCTGCACAGCAGAAGACCTGTTACTTGTAGCACCATTTATCTCG
Organism: Pareas carinatus; assembly: GCA_032468095.1. Classification (NCBI taxonomy): domain Eukaryota; kingdom Metazoa; phylum Chordata; class Lepidosauria; order Squamata; family Pareidae; genus Pareas; species Pareas carinatus. The sequence goes on from JANHFO010001530.1 coordinate 11,951, forward strand.
CAGGCTTCTTGCCCAGCTGGTATATGCCAGAAGAGTTGGCGTGCTCCAGGTTCCTTCAATTAAGCAGTGATGTTTAATAAAACATTTACCAGGATCCAGAAAGCCCGTCTTCCCTGCCCTCTGGCATGAGCTCCCCCTGAAATTCATGTGACTATCACTCTGTTGGCATTCTATAAGACCTTGAAGACCTGCTTGTTCTTCTTGGCCATGGCTTAAATTGAAACCTCTTGTTGGATATCTTTTTGTGTATGTTTCTGTATAGTGACCAGAGCCCATCTTGTTTTGATCCGTATTTTATTTTTATTGTGAGTCATCTAGAGTTGGAGGTAGGCCGGCCTAAATTGAATAAAACAAATAGATAAAATGTATTTCATCTTTGAGAGGTACACTTCTATGCAGTTTTCTTTTTACAATGTAGACCTTTTGCTTCTGGGATGTAACCCTTGATACCTCACTTCAGTCAACCGCCCTATTGCAGTTCTCAATCCAAGTGCTGCACCATACCAACCTTGCTTAGTTTTTTAGATCAGTCATGGTATTTCACATTTCACAGTTTACAGCAGTGTTTACCAGCCTTGGCAACTTGAAGACGGGTGGACTTCAATTCCCAGAATTCTCTTCAAGCGCTGCCAAGGTTGAGAAATGCTGCTTTATACAAATGAACCTGGGAGGAAGTGACTACCTCTGGTAATCCAACCAGCTTGAATACTCATAGTTTGTGTCATAGGGGAAAATATTTAAGTAGGAAATATCCACGTGCTCACAAGAAGCTGTAGCTGGTGAACAATCCTTGCAAAATTATGTCCTTTGCATCAGAAAGAGTTGGAAGCCACTGAACGACTTCACAACATATGAATTATAGGGAGGTCTAAATGACTGAAATAATAATCTAGTTATCCATTTCCTTCTACCCCAGAAAATCACCTAGTCACAACTTCCAACTCCCATATATTTTAGCATATAGTAGAAATCCAGAGAAATGGATAATTCAGCAACCAGATGAAATATGTTGCATAAGTACAACCAAAGTGTGGTGGAACTGTTGTGGTCTCGGTGCCCATTTTAGACAGATATGTTACCCTGCAATCAACAAAGCACTTTCTGAGTGATAATACAGTTCCCCGGATGTTAACTTTACATAGAAGACTTAATCTCAAAGTTTCTCTTTATAGCAAGTGAATGATATGCTGAGATACAGGTCTTTATATTGGCAGCCCTGGCACATAAAGATCAGGCATAAACGCCATCCATATATTATAATTATTTCATGACAAGACAGGCCCTAGACTAGAGGCCGAGCCCAAAGCCCCTAGATTTCACTTGACAGACCAAGGGAAGCAAAGGTGGGGAGGTTGCTGCTGCTGGCTAGGGTGGGGCGGTGAAGGGGAGGAGCCACCTCTGCACAGACCGCTGTATTTGTTACTAGCATCTGCAGAACATTTGTGCTTACAGGAATCCTAAGAGCGCACCCTCCTCACACCTAGCACCAGCAAACCTCAGAAAGCATCTGAGATCAGCGCCTAATGCACTCGTACCTCTGGGACTATTTCTTGCTTTCTTGCAGCCTTTCAATCAGAATCAGAATTTATTTTGCCAAGTGTTCAAAGCATTAGTTCCCAAGGAGTGCTAAGAAAACTGGGGGAGTGTGAATATTTGAATCTCTCAGCTGGCCCATCCCATCAAGAAAAGGGTCAAGCCTCAAAGAAATCTATAAAAACTAGAGAGCCAGCGAGAGCCCTGCAATGGTCTCCGTTTTCCGAGGCAAAGTTTTAGGGAAACGTTTGCAAGGCAAATTTGTATGAAAGAGGCTTTGAAAGCACCTGCTTTTGCATGTAAAACCTCCAATCTTCAGGCCTATGAAGTCTTCCGTTTAAATTCTTGGGAGAGTCTCTGCTAGTAACACTAGGGTGCTATTGGATCTGGCCAAGGGCCCATCTAGTCCAGTTTTTGATGTCACTCAGCAATAACTTGACACATACAAGAAACTCTCAAAAGCACAAGCAGGAGGGTCCTCGCCTCCCACAGCGAGTGATTTAAGGGACAGTTCCCATAATTCAGGAGATTGCATATAGATATGCTGATTAGCAGTCACCCTCTCGGGTTCCCCAAATTGCCGAGTTCCCTTTTAAGATTATTTTGAACAGTGACCATCATCACATTTTGATGGCCACCACCTTATTACTGAGTTTGTCACCCTGCATTTGATTATTTTAATGAACCCTTCTTACTTTTAATACTTTAGCTAGAAAATAACTAGCTGCCATTCCCATGTAACTCTAAAATATCCCTTGAAAGCCCCAATTCTCACAATATTTCTCTGAATCTATGATTTCTATTTCCTTTAAAAAAAAAATCTTTTCCAGCTCCACAGTATCCATTTTAGGCAAGATGACAGGAATTGAATTCAAGCTTTGTAGCACTTCCATTGATGCATTAGGACGTTATATCAATAGCTTTATTTTTAATTCCAGTTGTAACGACTTCAAGCCTGGAATTTGACTTTTAGATTCAAGCCACACATAGGGAGGGTATTTTCTTTCAACTGTCGACCACAACTCCAAGGTTTCTTTCTGACCAACTGCTGCCAGCCCAAAGCTCACTTATATAAAAAAATTAAGATTTTTAAAGCCAGATGTATAATTTGCATGTTTACACTAAACTGCATGGTCATTTTTGGGGCCGCTTCATCTAGAAAAACCCCTCATGCTCCTACATATGCTATCTAGCCTCAAACTGTTTTTGCTATAGCTCAGCCGTCTACTGCACAGGGTTTGGCATGTCCTCCTCCCCTTTTTGCTTTAATCTAGCAATTATAGCAAACCTTAGCACGCCTGAGCTGATAAATGAGCGTAGATGACCTTCTCATTTATCTCTACCATGTATGCCTAGGCCTGCCTTTGCAGGGGAACAGCTAGTAATTTAACCCAGCATTCAAAGACTATAATTCTGTTGCTCAGAATCATGTAGTAACCAGCATGGAGGAAATAAGCTTCAACAAAGGAACTCTCAAAGGAGTTCTCAGCCATCTAGGGCAGAGGTCTCCAACCTTGGGGACTTTACGACTTGTGTACTTCAACTCCCAGAATTCCTCAGCCAGCAAATCAAAGCTGGCTGAGGAATTCTGGGAGTTGAAGTCCGCAAATCATAAAGTTTCCAAGGTTGGAGAGCCCTGATCTAGGGCAGTGAATAAGAAAGAAAGCCTGGCTGTAAAGATCAAAGCGGCTCAAGGACAATGATCAACATCTGCCAAAGGAAGCAAGAGGCAGTTTCGGAGGACGCAGAATGACAGGCACCCCTTACATTTATGCTTTGTCCGCACTTTTATGTGAGCATCTTTGAATTCATACAACTCTTCATCCAAACCCTGAGATTGCTTTCCACTTGCAGCATATTAAAACATCCCGCACAAAATCAGAAGGGATATGAATTCACGTTGGTAGCTGTCAGTTAGCCTCCTGAGATGGAGAATCAGAAAATTAAACTCTTTTTAATGGGGAAAACATTACTTTTCCAGGAACAATCCTAATGGCTGCTTGCAAATAATTTGGCATCTGGTAGTTCTGCCCTGAGAATATTCTGACTCACATCTCCTTTGTTTCTTCTTTCAAGAGCGGGGCATTGGAGTTGCATTTTAATGTATACCATTGTGTATATAGTTAAATGGCAATAAATATTCTTACCATATTATACCTATTGGCCTGGGGTCAAAAAATGAACACCAGAAGAGGCCTATTTCTAAATAAGTACAAATCGATGGTCCTGCATCCGAGTCCGGGACAGAAATCACATGACAAAGGTATCTTAAGGCATCGACACAGCAGAAAAGGGAAATATATTGGGGATACAAGGCATCAAGTGGCAGAAGAACCCTTGGCTGTGCTGCCCCCTGCTGGACCTCTTGGATGAAATATAAACTGATGGCTGGCTGGCTTCTGCAGAAACAAGGCCTCTCAATTCAAAGCCTCCAAAGAAAAGGCAATCCAAGACTTAAACAGTTGTTAAATATATCTAATCCTTATTAAGTTGGTCCAAAGGGAAGGTGCAGCCAAGTGAAGGCTAAAAGAACCAAAAGGTTCAGCAAAATCCGGGTTAAAAGAAATTCTGAAGAATGCATGTCCTTATGCAGGTTTTCTAATTTTGTGCCATTAAGGGTCAAAAACGCTGTCAATTCTTCCCCTCAAGGCTTTATCCTCCTCGGTCTGCCTTACATTGCATGCTAATAATGTATTTGAAGCTGGTGCTTGCAGGATCAATATTGCTCTATTGCTGGTGGTTCATCTGAGACAAGGGGGCGCAGTCTCTCAGCTGCCTCTTCTTAGAATTAGGGTTTCGCTTCACGGAGTGCTCCTGCACATACACAGAATGGGAGTTAAGTTAAAAGTTATCTTTCTAATGTAGCAAGCTCTGTAGAGCTCCAGGTTTAGGACAGCCTTTCTCAGGTAAATGTATACCCTGGCAATGACATCCCAAAAGAGCTGCTGTCAATTTCAAGCTAGGTGTCCAAGTAACTAAAATGCATTTTTACCTGACCACTGGAAGTTCAGCTTTGCCAGTTTTAGGATTCTCCTATCCAAAAATGTACAATAAGTAAAAAGGTTCTAGAACAAGGCCATAACTTTTAAGTCTTCAGGCTAGCCAGTATACTAGAAGGATCCGAATCTTCAAACAGGCAGAAAAACAATTTCAGTTTTTGTATTTCCAATTTATTACAAGTACAGCCCTTAGCAGATTCCCCCCTCCCCCAAACAACCTTTTTTTAAAAAAAAATGTCCAAAAAAAGTCCCATTGTGTAGAAGTTGGGAAAATAACAAAGTAAAAGACGGAGAAGAAAAAGGAGGGGCAGGTCGCCTTGGTGGATATTGGTAGCAAAAAAGGGACCTTGGGAGACCTGGTGATGCTCTTGTGGCAGGTATAATTCAGAAGCGTTAATCCAAAGGACAAGGATTATGATGCCAGGCTATGATTATTAGGGATCACATACTCCTTGCTCCAAGCAAAGAGAAGCTGGAGAGATAGGATCCATTTTTTTAACAAAAATGAAAACTCCCATCTTCTCACAGCCCCACAACTTCCAATACAAAGGTTAAAAAAATGGTATTTTTTGAAATGACAGAAAGCTGAAGAGAAATCTTCAACAGAGCAAAATCTTCACAAGGTAGCCCAGGCTTTCCCAGGGACCCCCTTCCACAGATCCCTGTCTCTGGCTGGGCCATTAAGTGTGCAAGGTCAGACCCTCTTTCGGCCTGATCTGGAGTCCAGCAACAGGAAGGCGGAGACAGGTTGGAGGCGATAGTAGGACTATAAAAGGAGACGAGAGCAAGTCTCCAAAGTGTACAAGCCTGGCGGATTTCCTGGGTCAGCTCCCAACTACTTTCTCTAAGAAAAAAACACGGTGACTTATAGAGGGGAGGAATATAAAACAAACACGTCCTCATATAAACTGTACAATGCACATCAAAGTCAAGGCGACTTTATCTTACACCGTGTTTTTATACAAGATCACTGCTGGACAGGAAGATCTTTCCTTAACTAGGAAAAAAAGATTTATAAAGTTAGAACCGGTGTCCCTTTCCCAAACGCTGGGTTTTATGACACTCTGCTCACTCTTGCGCACCTGGCGCCAGGAAGTGCTGTGAGGAGGAAACAACTCTCCCTGCTGCCCACATCAAGAGGCTGGAGAATGAGAAGCACCCCAAAAGCCGGCCCGCATAAAGATGCTGGTGAAAGGTGACTGCCTAAGAAAGGTTAAGTGCTTGCCCATTCTAGCAGGTGGCTTCCTCGGGGGAAGAGGGCTTGTGGGGCAGCAGGTTATAAATACACACCTGGCAGCTCATTGCTCTCGCCTACCCTTAAGACAAACCGCGGGGAGGAAAGTGGCAACCCTAGTTCAGAGAAAACCTGAACTCTCCCCAGCTGGGAGTGGTTCCATCCACTCCTCTCCAGGTCCCCTTGTGTGTCTCCTTAATTTGCACAAATTATGTGCACAGTTGAGGAATCAGAAATCCACCTTTTCTGTTGACAGCTGGTTGATTAGCTGCTGACAGCAATTAGAACAAGCCCCCTGGGGAAAGCTGGTGAGAGGAATGGGGTGAGGGAGGACAGTGTGAAGCTGAGCAGCTTCCACCTCTGAACTCCACCAGGGCAGCGGATCCTGCTGAGACCTGCTCCAACCGTCTCCCATCCCGGATCCTTCATTTCTTCCTCCTGCGCCCCCTCGTGTACTCCAGCGCCTCAGGATCGCTGTCCCCATCAGCTTCCCCGAGTTCCTGACCAGGCTGGACCAAGAGTCGCTTGCGTTTCCGGCGCATGTATGTGTGGCCAGGCAGATGTTTGTGTAACATGTCTATCAAACATTGTTCCGTCTTCTCCAGGCAGGTAAGGACGTGGCTGCCATTCTGGTTGTATTGCTCAGCATTGGCAAAGACCTGCTTCATATCAGACAGAAAATCCTGCACAGACCGGTAGCTGCCACATGAGCACTTGCTCTGCATTGTCTGGAAGTCCATGGGGCTGCTGATCACTTCAAAATAATCTTCTGCCTCTTCTGTGGTTACTGGCTCCCTGACAAAATAATGCCAAATGTTAGTTAGGGCATCTTCTACTACGTATATAATCAAGGGCTAGGTTCTGTTTTTAGTTCCTTGCTTGTTTCTGACACTGACATACTATGCACATCACTATCTTATCACATTGACACACACTACGTACTTAGGAAAAAGCTATTATCACCAAGCCAAAATATAATTCCAAACTCTGGAGAATTAAAGAATGGGAGGTAAGCTATACTGACTACTTAGTGTGATTAAAAGAGAGAACTCCATCTCTGAAAAAGGATTTATCTATGTTTGGCATATGAAGGATTTTTCCTTCTACTACTATAGATCAGAGGTCTCCAACCTAGGTCCCTTTAAGGCTTGTGGACTTCAACTCCCAGAATTCCTCAGCCAGCATTGGAGACCTCTGCTATAGATGGTGTTAACTAAGCACTTTCATTAATCCATTGTTCCCACTTCAATTGCATGAATAAGTCCTTCCTGTCTGCCAGAATACTCGCTCAAGTAATTATTCTAAACCAACTATCAAGTTAGGGTACACTATGCTTCAGAGCAGAGTGTTTCGCATTGACAATTTTAAGATATGTGGATATTGGCTGGGGAGTCTAGGAATTAAAGTGGACACATTTTAAATTTGCCGAGTGTGAAAAACACAGGATTCACTTTCATGAGTTGCAGGGAGATTGTGAAGAATGATCCCTATTGCCTTCAACTATCCACTAGCACAAAATAGGTAGAAGACAGAGAACGCAAACTGGGGGGATTTCTGATTCTATTTAGCCATGTCTGTGCACACATAGGCAAGGGTGGAGGATCTGCCATTTGATACTGAGGCCTCACCTGAAAGGCCAGCTAAACCGGTACTTGACAAGTTTATTTAGGATCTCCTCGCATTTCTGCAGTTCCAGGGCCTGCCTGCGAGACATCTTCTTTGTCTGAAGCACCTGTATTACAAAGACAGTCAGAAAAGAAAAACAGAACAGCACAGATCCAAAGCATAGAAGAATTGACCTCGTTGTGATGTACGGCAGAACCCCAGTGAAACAAAATGTGCCTAGTGACAAGTACACATTACTGGCAATGTGCCCAGGAGCCCTTGGCTGGGGAGAGCAGTCTATCTACCGGAAGCTTGGCAAAGCTTCCTATTAAAAAGCAAGGGGGAGGGGGCAAGCAGAGGAGAACCCATTCTACAAAGACTTTCAAGACTTGCTATCCTACCAGCAATAAGCATGAAACAAACCAGGCAGCTGCTGCAGCTTTGAGGGGGCAGCCAAAGCACCCCTCCATTCTAGCTTGAGTTTCAATTTCGGAGCCCTAATCAGAGAACCAGCAGGATACCTTTGAGGCAGCCCAGTCATTCTTTGGGGCAGCAAGCTTCTTCAAAGGGGTTTCAGGTAGTCAAGGAAAGGCAGCAGCAAACAGGGCACCAGTGAGCACAGCATGTAGCACAACAGGGAAGCAAATTGAAGAATTGGGATAGCAACAGTTGCGAAACCAGATACCAGTAAAGGAAGGACAAAAGCAAGGGCTCTGGCAAACCCCTTGCCCCCATGGCACAGAAAACCTCTTTTGAGTGATACAATTGTTGGGACAAAAATTACCTCCTTGGCATCATTTCAGGGGAAATGTGCACGAGAGGAAGCAAGAGACACGGTTTATGCAAGAACTTATAAACTTGCTTTTCTAGATTTCAAATACAAAAGGAGACAAATATGGCCCATACTAGATGCCACTAACCACTCTGTACAGCACAGCCTCTCCTAAGCCGGTAACTCGTCCATTTTTGTGGTACTAAGTTTTATTGCTGCAGCTTCAGTCCTCCAAGGCTTCAGGAGACGGGGGTAGGGAAGAGAATACTTCTCTAATGAAGGCCCAAAGCTTTCTTCTTTTAAATGTCAAGTGAAATGTAAGATAGCTGAATTATTTTTTTGGCAGGCAGGCGGCACAGGCAACACATGTCCTTAAGAGCTGCTTTGGAAGTGATGCGGTATTTTGCATTGCCAGCATACCAATGAGCTTCCATGCCTCATCACTTCCAAGAGACTTGCAGCTATTTAAAAGCTTTTAAACATTAATCAAGTAAGCAAGGAGGGGGGAGAAGCAGGTAGGTAATCTTGAGAGAGAGAGAAAGACAGAAAAGGACCCACACCCCAGGCAGATGCTTTACACTATACACAGGGAAGAGCCTCTTTGGTAAAGGAAGGGAGAATGGATCCAGCGACACCTGTTCCACTTTCAACTACTAAAAACATTGTCTGGAGATCTGTAGCTCTTACCAGTTCATCAATGTCGGTTTCAGTGACAGGTGCAGTCTGCTGTCGAGATCCTCGAGTGGCATGGAGTGTTCGCTTCTTGCCTTGATGCCTGCCCCGCTTTGGAGGATCTGCCGCTATGCCACCTTGTTTCCCCTTGGCTGCTTTCCTGGGTCTTACTGTAAATCAGAGGGAGGCCGTAATGATTTAATACTGGAGGAGTGGCAGAAAGGTGATAGGATGCAACCAGTCATTGTGCAAAGGACAGATTTCAAGCTACTCATAAGCCACTACCTGCTATTTCCAGATGCTCTTTACCAGGGATAACTGATACCAATCGATAGGAAACAATGACCAGTAAAGAATCCATTATAAAATCTACTTGAGCAGGGATAGGCCATTTCTTTTCTCTCTCCTTCTCCCAAAATGGAAACACATGTAAACAAATGTCTTCATTTCTGATTCAAAAACAAACTTGAGCTCTCTATGTCAAGGACTTTTTATATACAATTCAATTAAAATTATTACATTGTCTAAAGCATTCGTTTTGTCAAAGGGCTATCCCTCTGCTCCCCTCCCTTTTCCATTTCTCCTCATTCTGACCCAACTAAAACGGTATGCTGTTGATAATGCAAAAGCAGCTCTCTAATTCAACTGGCTCCCGTGATCAGACTTCAGTGCTATAAGTCAAGAACAGGTTTGCATGATGCCCAAGAGACTCTTCGCTTTCATTTCTCGCCTGATCATATGTTCACTAGAAAAGAATGATTGGCTGAGCTAAGTATCATTCCAAGCATTCATAAGTGGCCCACACAGTGGGTTAAGGCAGCTGCTAAGCCCCCTCAGCAACATGCAACAAGTATTGAATTTCTCCTGCCAGCTGACAAGGAGACAGTTTGAACAATGGAACTTCATTGCAGCAAATAGTCTTGCTGACTATTTTATGTCAAGCGGCGGATGCTGGAATTTTTTTCCCAGTAATAAAGGAGAATCAACCTTCACAGTAAGTTTTCGATCCACAGCAGAAAAGACACTTAATAGGGTACAATTTTTATTCATCGCTGTCCAATACATCAGTTATTTCTGTTACGGACGCCATCTGTTTAAGAGTTGCTTCCCCTTATGTTGAGAGAGCAACATGTGCTAAATACCTGGCAGTCCAACATTCTCTATGAGAATACTTTGGATCAACGCTGTACCAAGGATTAAACAGGACTCTGCCAAAATGAAAGATTTCTCCATCATGACCTTTCCCAATTAATGCCTCATAAAGCTGTGGCTGTGGTGAAAGCTTTATTTTTAGTGACAGTGGCACTCACCTGGGCCTGGTCAGGCCGGCAGGAAGGAGCCTGAACAAACTTCAAAAACAGACATAAATACTTGCAATAGATGAGCATTCTTTCAAGATTGGAAGAGGCTCCACAAAAAACTAGACAGCACTTGTAAGCAGAAGCTCACATGCTGACAGCTTTGAATGGGAACCAGGCGCCATCAGAGTAGGGACCTCTCTGAAAACACCGTCCCTCAGACATCAACAGAGTCTGTTTCTTTGGGTCTCCTCTCTCTCTCTCTCTCTCCTGGGATTCATTTCCTAACAAGGAAATAATTATGACCTAACTATGAAACAGGAATTAAGAATTGAACCCCAGACTACAAGTACTTCAGAGTGATCAGTATTAAGACTTAAGTGGTTTTCAAACCACATCAAGATGAGAATCCAGGGGTTGGGAACTGACACTTGAAATGTCAGTGAAAGAGTTCCCAAAAGCTGACCAGATTTGCAACTGGTCAGTTAAACAGGATCATCAGAATCCAAGTGATGACTGTTTGCTGGGGAGCTAGATGGATGCATATTATCAGCAAAACCTTTAATTGTAAAAACAACAGAGGATTTCACTTCTTCTGACAGCGAACATTTTTCCAGTGCAAAAGCTTTTTTCACAGGTACCTGGATGCAGTAGAGAGTTTTATTTTTTGTATGAAGCATAGGTTCTGGCATATATAGTAAGAACTGAATTTTGATAACAATATTCTGTTTGACTTTCAGAGTTCTATGCCAACAAGGAAAGTTACGAATACCTGATCTGTCTAGATAATTACGGCAAGGCCATAATTTAGTGGTATGAACTTCACAGTGGTGGCATTTCTGAACTTCTTATGAGATCTGCATGTTGTCACAGGATTCTGGTTTTGTGGGCCACTGACCTGAAAATGACCTTACTTAATGTCTGTCTGTCATCTATCAATTTATAAAAATCTGAAATGATTCTGGACCCACAGAACAAGTCAATTTTGATCAAAGACACCTCTGCACAATCCAACTACAATTTTCAAAGTTTGGTAATAACAAAATGCTGATCACGTGATCCCAGAGATTTGAACCTGGCTTTTTAATCATTCTGGTTAAGAAGGCTCTACAATTTAAAGTCTGAAAAAAGAGTTGCAAAAATTTGTTGCAGTAGATTTATTGCAATTAGACACTGCCTCAAAAGACAACGTGCCCACTGTTCACTCCTCATTCTCCTCTCTGAAAGCAATACCTATTTTTGGTTACTTTTCAAGCAATGTGGAACTATCACAAATCAGGAAACTGAGCCAGAAACAGTCAGCAGAACCTTCCTAGTGCAGAACTGCTAGCAAGACATTCACTGTGTGCAGTTTAGAAGTGGAAAGCAGGAAAGATCCATTACATTAAACTAACAGGATAAGAACCAGCCTAATTTCCCAGGGAAGATCTGTTGCCCTTTAATTTCAGTATAACTTACATTTTAACCCAGCAACTTCATAGCCTTCTTCCTCTTCTTCCTCTCCATCGTCATCATCTTCCTCAGATTCATCTTCCTCAGATTCACTCTCCTCTTCAACAGATTCTTCAGCATAGTTTCTAGATGAAAGATTCGATAGTCAAAATCCTGCTTTCCCCACCCAGCCATTCCACAGGACTGTACTGTCTCTGTCCCCAGCAGGCTTTGTGTTTGCATTCCATGTTCTATCCAGTGAAAACAAAATGGCCAAATAGCAGCCAAAACAACAAATGCACACAACTGATAGAATATTTTTTGCAATGCCTGCTTATTTTAAAGACAAAAGCTATAATGTCATGTCCAAAATAGCTAGGAGTGGCATACACATCCCGTTGCACCCAGTTTTCAGTGAACCTAATATAAAGTAAGAGGATATGGGCAAATATGTCCAGATAACTTCCTTTCTGTTAAAAATGTCTGCAAACCAAAGAGGTCCTACCTGCCCCGAGAGCTCCTCCTGGCCACTGAAGGCTGGCAAGCAGGGCACTGCCATTCTCCTTCTGGGATGTCATAGAGGGCTGGTCTCAGGCAAAATAGGTGGAAAGCTTTGTTGCATTCATCACACAGGATGAGTTTGTCATCCTCACCTGAGGGAAGAGGGCAAAAACGATTTGGTAATCCAAAGAACAAAGAAGGGAAATAAACAAGCAGGCATGTTGGAGAATATCGTTTGACGGAATTGCCCTTGGTCGATGGCTGTAGATCAGTTCTTTGGAAATCTGCCCATCTACTAAGAAAAGAAAAAAGCTGAGAAAGTTAAAAAGTATCCTGGAGAACTAGGTGATGGCAGGTAGAAACTAACCAGTTTACTCAATTTAGGAGACACTTTGTATTACACAACCACACAGAACATGTTTTCAAAACTCCAGATAGGATGTTGGATCTAGCAGTCAAAAAGGCTTCTTATCCCAATGTATACTAAGCTCAAGAGTAAGCATGGGACAAAAATATAATGAAAAAATAGAACATGGGTAGGTACCCATATCTTTCTCAAGGGGAAGGGGGGGGGCAATAACTTTATGTATTCGCAGGATGTCTCTCCTTTCAAGGTTTTGACAGTGTTAGAAGTCTAGCAGTTGGCTACCTACCTTTCTTGCGACATACTTTGCATCTGGCATTTTCTGCAGACATGTCCCACTTGATGCAGGCATCCAACATACCAAGTAGCACGTGCACACGTGAGAAGGTTTGTGCCTCACGGATTGCCACTTTCCATTTCTCCACAGCTGAAGCAATCTAGGGGTAGAACAAGGACATTAGGCCCAAACTGCCAGCAATTGGAAGGCATTTTGCAGTCATTCCCTAGGATTCACAGCAGCTATCTTTTAGGCACTACTAAAAATTCTTCTCCCCCACAGCCTCAGAGGCTCATAACTCTTGTTCAACTTCACATTGCTAGCTTGAAACCAAGCTGCATTCTTGACTTTGAAATCTGAACTAAATTCTTGTCCATCAAAGAGAAACAAACAGTAGAACTTTAGCTGTTAACTCTAGGGACAGCTGAGGAGGGTTAGGACATAAATCTAAAGGACTTGCTAGGATGCCCCCAAGTGGAGACCTTGAACAACATACTGTATACGACAACATATGTAACAGCAGTACAACAACGGTGGTAAAACATGGTGGACAAGCAGCACCAGTGGTCACCAGCATCAAATAAAGATGTTTAAACACAAGAATTTTCTGAATAACTATGCTCAGGTGCTAATAGATTTGCAGTTCTAACATAAGCAAAGAACATGGAAATAAGCATATTCAAATAAACGTGCAATTAATGGCTGGTTACAGGATATGCAGTCTTCTCTACAGATATAAACCTGTTACTGTATTAAATAGAAAAGATAACCTAGGCAAATCTTAGGGTGCCCGCGTTAATATATTCTTCTAGTAAAGGCAACTGAATATCAGAAGAAATGGCTGAGCTCTGCTCTTAATAGCAGTTCAGGGGCCAAATAAAACCATCTATTTCTGCAGAGTTGCACATTCCCCTCCCACTGAATTCAAGGAAATGCCGAATAAACCGGACGGCTATGAAAACAAAATTTCACATCAGTCTAGAATTCTCTCCTCATTGCTCATTGAGACAGACCTGGATCAAGAAGTAGCCAGGATTGTGGAAAATTGTGAGAGCTCACTAGTTAGTCTTTTTTCCCTTCAGAATGCTTGCTTCTCAGACACATTAGCTTTCCAAAGGCCTACTCCTAGAGATTTGCTGCTATCAGACTGGGCCAAAGTAAACCTGAAGCTCTTGGCAGCTTTTGCTTCCCCATACTGGAAAAAGAATCAAGCACTCAGCATGACTTCTCAAAAAATAAAGGTTAGTGGTATCCCCCTAGGATCCCAGAAGTTTTCAGCACCTTAGGCGAGAGGGTAGCAAGGAAAGCAGGACTTGGGTTAATAGCAAAAAGGCAAAAAAATTCAAAAGTAAGGGTAGGGGACCACTTAGTGGCACAGTGCAAATTCACCAGCCAACAAAAAAGCAATTTACAATGTCCTGTAATCTACCATATGCATCAGACATTAAAGGAAAAAAACATTTGCAGCTGAGGAACTACAATGAAAAGGGCAGTTAAGGTGGTAACATTTTGTCCCTCAGGTCTGGCTGCATTGATTCTTTCAAATCTATAGGATTAGACTCCATTTTCTTGGCAGCAAGACAATGTATTTGGTCATATAAACATCAGTCACAACACTGGCCAAATAGGGAAGAGGAGAAACAGATGACAACATACAGCCCAGACAACTATACAGTAGCAAACAACAGACAAAGAGAAGCAGCTGTTCTCAATGGAGACTAATAGAAGAATAAAAATAAACAGGAGTCATTTTTGAAAGGCAAACAAAAGTTTGTAAAGTTGAAACATAAAGATTGTACTTTTCATATGTTGAAAATGGTGACCATTTCTTAAGAAAGTCTCTCCATTAAAAATATAATGAAAATGACCACAACGAATTAATATCTCATGATGTTACATAGTACTCATGTCTACTTGTAAACACGGATCCTAAAGAATGACTTCCTTTCATAAATTATAGGCTTTGAGTATTTTTGTAGTGAACACAAAGGACAGCAGCTCCTGCTTTCCATTTGAGTTTTTTTAAGGGGAGGGGAGAAGATGCAGTCCCTCTTAAACCTCACTGTACAAAGAAAGGCCATTCCATGAGGCACACCAATAATTTGAATTCTCAAGCTCAAACAGCCTATATATGCAACGACAACTTCATGCAATCTGTTCAGGCATCTGTTGCCTTTTAAGTCTAGAAATGTTTAGTTTATATCTACATTAATCAGGACCTTGGCTTCTTCTGCTACTCTCTCATCTTCATCAACTTCCTCAGCCTTGGCAACAGCATCTTCTCCTTGATGTTTTCTCCTCTTCTGTTTGGGAGCCATGAAGCCTTGCAGAAACTTCTTGATGACACTGGCCTGGAGTGCAATCACATACTCCCCAAAATCTTTTAGGCTCTCCAATGAACAAACCTAATTAGAAAGACATTGCTGTTATGTGTAGCATGTGAAGGACTTTCCATTTTGTAGCCATATACTTCTGCTTCCATTCAACAGATGAGCAAACTACGACAGAAGCAAGTATGGCTGCAGTACTCTAGGCAAAACTCTAATAGTAAAATATGACGACTAAAAAACAGTGCTTTAGAACTCCTAAATGGCACCCAGCATTCTTCAGTTACTATTCTACTACAGTGTTTTGTCAATTTGTAAACCCAATGTTGCTAGTGCAAATAACATCTTAACTTTCCACAGAACATGACTATATTATCTATTTCAAGGGCTATTTCAATCTTCTACTTCCTTGAAAGTAGTCTCTTCAAATTGCCATTATAATGATAAATTGCATCAGCTAATTTCTTTATTCATTCAAAAGGTCTATCCAGCCACCCCTTTTATATATCATAATACTGGCCAGCTTATAAGCAATAGTAAAATAAAAATATAAAACCAATATTAATAAGCTCTTCTGTCTCCCTCAAGAGCAACCTACCCCTCACTTGCAACAGACAACTTTCCTGGGCTCCAACCAACAGTCTACCCCAACACTTGGGCACAGTCAAGTCTTCAGGGCTTTTGAAAGGCCAAGGCCAGAGGCAATTTTCACAAACTAAACTTTTGCAGTGCCAGTTACAGGTAGTCCTTGACTTGCGACCACAATGAGTCCAACATTTCTGTAACTAAGTAAGGCAGTTGTTAAGTGAATTGTGCCTCATTTTACAACCTTTTTGCCACAGTTATTAAGTGAATCACTGCAGTTGTTAAGTGAATCATGCAGTCATTATGCAACTTTGGCTTCCTCCATTGATTTTTGCTTGTCGGAAGCTGGCTGTTATGGTTACAAACGGTGGTCACATGACCCCCCCCCCAAACAGTGCAACTGTCGCACCTGAATTTTGATCACATTACCCTGGGGATGCTGCAACAGTTGCAACTATAAAAACCAGGCATAAGTCACTTTTTTTGAGTGCTGTTGTAACTTTGAACAGTCACTAAATGAATGGTTGTAAGGTGAAAATTACCTTTATTTAAAATAAAACATTTCAGAACAACTTCAGAGCAAAATGGCACATTTCAAGGGATGTTCAGAATTCAAGATCTGGAGTTAATAAGGCGTTCCCTATACTTTAGAATTGGAAACTCTCTTCAAATATTCCCCATGTGTCCACACCAGTACTATTACTCACCCTGGCTTCAAATTCTCCCTCACTGATGTATCCCAGACCTCCTTTCTGCAACCGTGTGGCAACTTCAATGAGATCACTGCGCAAGTAGTTCAGCAATTCCTGGCTTCCATCACATGACTTCAGACCTGGGTTCTGCTTCCGAGCCAAATGAATGGAATGGATGATATCTTGATACCTAAGAGGAAAAGATAACTTAGTGGGATATCTTCCATCCTCATAAGCCAGGGTGGAAGCTATTAAGAGATGTAGGTTGTAAGCTCTGCATAATGCTATAAGCTGAAGATTTATAGCTGACTCAAACTGCAAGCGCAGAGTAACCAAAGTACTGCTTGGTCCCAAACTCAAATGCTGACGCTTAGGAATTCTAAATGTTTTTGCAGCCCTGCAAAAGGTTATTTTATACTAATGCTTCAGTTAAATTGTTTATTCAAGCTTGCTAAAAAGTATGAAATGTCCTTTGGAAAGCAGAAGCTAATCCTTTTGTACAGCTATGACTCTTAAAAAGTTCTGGAAAGGCTTAATCTATACCTGAAGTATCATTTTGGAACTTCTGAAATATTTTACCCATAAGTAAGCATTAGCCTCAAACAATAACAACCAGCCCTCTGGTAAATTATTTCTTCTTCCAAACTGTTGGTCATGTAGGCTGCTGGCACCGAAGTGACAAAACCATAGAATTTCACAAACAGATAAGGCAAAAATTGCCTATCTAATAATTTTAGAAATCGATTGTATCTTCAGTAGCTGTATACAATTGCCATATAATTTTGCAGCAAGTGAAGAGGAAGCCTTACCTAATCTGCAGCCGATCTTTCAACTGGCTCTCTCTTATTCCCTGGGAATGCAAGCAGGCTAGAAGTTCATCCAGCTCTTTCTGACTGTCACAGAGAAACCTGGAAGAGAGGACAGGACAACTTGTTCAATACTCTCACTGATAGTAGTACAATAAAAGACATCCGTAACTACGTTTCAACCCTGTCAGATAAATTACTAATCCATCTCTCTATGTCAGACTATCCATCTATTTAGGTACTTATGCAGTATGTGACATTTTCTATATTATCAAAAAAGGTCTCTGTTTTAAGGATACACACATGTAAAGTTTTATAATATTGAAGTCTTCTAAAATACTGCAGTGAATTTAGCTGTGTTGGATTACAGGGAGTCCTTGATTTACGACTATTCATTCAGTGACTGAAGTTATGACAGTGCTAAATGAAGGGACTTACAACCCATGCCCAATGTTATACCTATACATGTGTTATACCTATGCCCCATAGTCAGGGGGTCAAAATCCAGGCCTTGGCAGCCTGCTCGCACTTTATGACCACAGAAGTACTACAACTCTCCCACTCACTTATCGTTCCCTCCCCACACCTATGTCCTTTTGACCCCTACCTCCTCAGCTAATTTCTTGCTCCCACTACTGACAAAGCAGGCCAGTTCTGACTACTGGGTAACACAACAACAACTCCCCAATAAATGCACAAAGCACCTTAAAGAGGTCAAAGTGTGTCAAAATTTCCCTTTGTCAGCAACAGGAACTGCCTGGGTTTCAGTCACTAAGTGATGCAGTCATGCGACATCTCACTTTATAACTGCATCATTTAGCAAACCAAATTCCAGTCCCAATTATGAAAGTAAATTGAGGGCTATCTGTAGTATTCTAACTATGTAGTTTAGCGCTTTAATGACCTCTGAAAGTAAAAGAAGAGTCACATAACTCAATATTTGGACACCTATTTCATTGGACAAATTATACTGTTATTTCTGCCCTCTGCTGGTAAACAAATACATAGGTCTGGAAAAATGAGGACTTCAGAGAAGCAGACAACAAAATATTCTGCAAAAAGGAAGTAGATCTCTGCCATCCTTCAAAAGAAAGGCCTTGTGAGCTACATTTCGACAAAGTCCTCAGTCACCAGTTGATTAAACCAAATGTTCAAATTAAAGATCTTTAAATTTCAATTCTATGACACAACACTCACCAATCAGAATACAGAACACCATAGTTAAAAGGGACCTTGGAGGTTTTCTAGTCCAACCGTCTGCTCAAGCAGCAATTCCTATGCCATTCTGGGCAAATGGCTGTCCAATCTCCATTTTAAAAACCTCCAGTAATGGAGCACCCACAACTTCTGAAGGCAAGCCATTCCACTGATTAATTGGAATAGGAAATTTCTCCTTAGTTCTAGGTTGGATTTTTATTAAACTTCCATCCATTACAAATTCAATACATGATAAACTGTTTTCAAAATATACATTTCTAAAACAATTAAATGGTAAAATTCAATGAAACTACATGTAGTCCCAGACTTATGACTGATCACTTAACCATTCAAAATTACTACAGGCCCAGAATGGGTGCTTTACAGTCTGTAAACATTTTCTGTCATTACAAAATGTTGTGATACAGCCCCCCCCCATGCCATGTGACCACAAGCATTACAACTATCTTCAGTGCTCTGCAATAATGAGACCACAATATGTGAATTTTTTGCCAGATTCCAGCAAAATATATCCATTTAAAAATACACTATATAGATGGATGTACTTCTTCAAAGTACTTTAATTTCAATCAAGAGCAGCTGGTTTTAAAAATTGAAATACATCAAATATTATTCCCCACTCGATTTTTTTGTTGATAGATATGGGAAAAGTCTATCTCACCACAGATTCTGTCCCTGTTTTGGTACTGATGTCTCAACAGGTATTTCTGGAATATGCAGGACCCCTTGTGGGGTGTTCAAAACACTGCCTTCCACCAGGTTTTCCTGTGCATCTGTAAACATAAGTGTAATTAACACAAGTTTTATTTCCAGTTTCCACTGCCACTTTAGCATACAATGAAGCAAAGCCTCAGCTATTTTGCACCAATCCATTGAAAGCATAAATGTTTATGTGCACAGCTTTATCGTAGTAGTGCACTTTCCAACAACCTCGTGTTTCTTTAACTGGAATTACAAGAAGTAGGCTACATTTAACACTACCTTAACAAATAACTTTATTTATAAAAATAAGACATTAAAAATTAAATCAAGTGCTCCATTAATTTTTTTCAATTTTACTACTTCTGACCAGTTGAAAAATATATTTTAGGTATCTATAAAGTGTGCAAGCTTAAGATGTTATGCTTCTTCAGTTTGTTTACTAAATGTAAATCAAATATCAATTGCTGTAATTTTATACAGAAAACCCACATCATTAAACCAATGGCTAAACAGGTAATTTATGGAAAGTAAAAATACTGGAGGTGTGTCCATGTACTTGTGTGGATAATTTGCAAATTAATATTTTCCTTTAGAAAATGTGTAATGCTAAGCAAAATGTCAGACAGAAATGGCAAAATTGGAAGTCCTATGTATCAGAGAGGCAGTTTAACTGCACCCCAAAGATACTATCATTTCTACAGAGCAATCTGACTTGCTTCTTTGGGCAGGAGGTAACAGACTACAACATGATTTGCTCCACCATTTCATCTGAAGTTCATGGATTACAGCACTTTTTTCCATATAAATCCTACTGTAAAGACGAAGTGATTGAACAAAACCATCCTAATGAAAAGTATTATTTCGAGAAAATATTTAGTATTTTAAAAAACATAGCAATTGATGTTAAATATTAATATTAAATATAAATATTTAATATTTTTAACATACAATATATAGTCTCTATCTAACTGAAGGAAAGTGTTTAATTTCCAATTATACAAACACGGTTCCACCAATTTTGGAATCGATTAATCCAAAAAGAAAGAAAAATCTGAGTCAGTATCACCAGTCTAATAAAGGCGTTTTTATATTTGATATTCACAACAATAGTTCAGACATTTCACTTGTTTCACCTATAAGAGATGAGAAGTAATCAAGCTTACCTTGCTGATAATCTTCCTCCTCCTCTTCCTCCTCCTCCTCTTCCTCCTCCTCCTCATCTGGAGGCGTAAAACTATAATCTATACCATCATGGACCCATCCCTTTTCTATGAATAAGCCAGGAACTTCATCAGAGAAGAGCCAATACCTAAAATAAAGATCATATTAGACATGGGGGAGCAAAGCAGTTGTTTTCTATATTCAACCCTTAAAAGCTGGTCCAATAGCTATGCCAGTAAACATTCCTGGCTACTCAGATAAAAGCAGAAAGCAGTGTTTAACTATATGGCGCTCTTAATGAGGAAAAATAAGAGTACTTCAAATTTATTACAAAGTCAATGTGGTGCCGTAGCTAAGACACTGAGGTAGTTCAGGGAAAAGAGAGAAATGGGACAAAAAAATCAAACCCAGCTTTAACCATAGAAACTCTGTTTTCAGTTCAATGTATGCTATAAGGCCCTTATTATAGGAAAAACTGGTGGTGCAAGTGCTACTTTGAGCTCTTTGAGGAAAGGTGGGGTATACGTCTGCTAGATTCACGTATTGAGTAATAGACAATTGAAATGCAGCTGAAATGAACATGAAATAAATAATAATAATAATAATAATAATAATAATTTTATTTATACCCCGCCCTTCTCCCGAAGGACTCAGGGCAGCTTACA
>JANHFO010001530.1:89765-108580 GCA_032468095.1 Pareas carinatus
TCTCTGTCTGTCTGTCTGTCTGTCTGTCTGTCTGTCTGTCTGTCTGTCTGTCTGTCTGTCTGTCTCTGTCTCTGTCTTTCTCTCTCTCTCTCTCTCTGTATGGGTACACTAGTTTGCTCCACAATCTTCCATTAACTCCCCCATCATTTTTTGCTTTCAGAGATCAATCAGCACTTCGAGAGAGCCTCAAAGGAAAAGTAGGTCACTCTATTAATCGTTCATACATTTGAGGTGACTGTGTGCCTGTAAAACACATGGTGGCGCTGTGGTTAGAATGCACTATTGCAGAGTAATTCTGCTGACTACCAGCAGTTCAATCCTAACCGGCTCAAGGTTGACTCAACCTTTTATTTTTCCTAGGTTGGTAAAATGAGGACCCAGATTGTTGGGGGGGCGATATGTTGATTCTGTAAACCAGGGGTCAAAAACTCCACGGTGTCCATGGCATGCCAGCAACTGGTCTACACAAACAAGCCAAACCCCATTTGCGGGATGCAGGCAGCATGCAAAACCACACCACTTAGAGAGGACTGAAAAGCCCTCTGAAGTACTAAATAAGTCTAAGTGCTATTGCTATTGTGATTGCTACCAAAAACCATCTGATTCAGAACCATAAATGTTAATATGAGCCTAATTAGACATTGGAGTTCAGTTTGCTAGTTATCCCCGATCTTATTCCTGTTAAAATTTTGTCATATGGGGAAATATATGGGGAAACATATGGGGTATATATAAATTAAATTATTAAATTAAACATGCAGATATAATGTGATCGCATTTACACATGTTTAACCGGGTAACTCAATTTTGATTGCACAGTGCATTGACTAAATTGCCTGATTTCTAACATCATACTAAGTAGAACTGTGTACTGGTTCAGATTTAAAGACAAAGCAAAAACCAAGAGCCCTTCCTCTTTAAATCCCAATCATTGGGGGGCCAGCAGCACACAAGCAAGCTTTCTCCATAGCTGCCTCAATCCAACCCCCTCCCCCAATTCCTGAATGGGGAATGACTGCCTTCTTAATGAAGCTCTGAGAGCAAATGAAACTTCTCTCTTTTGTTGAGTCCCTTTGGATTGTAGTCCTGAATATTGGCTGCTATTCTCCCCCCCAGGGTAGCAAGAAACTGAAATGGAAATGAATAAAACAGAAAAAACATCACTCAAGGGTTTGGTTATTTAGATTAATTAAGAAGAGATTAACACAGTGTTTCTCAACCTTGGCAAGATGTAAGATGTTTAGACTTCAACTCCCAGAATTCTTCAACCAACTGGCTGGAAAATTATGAGAGTTGAAGTCCACACATCTTAATGTTGCTAAGATTAAGGGACAGCACAAGAATTCCACTTTGGACCATTATTTTGAAATGTGAACCTTATATGTAAGTTATACATTTAACATGTATAACTTACATATGACTACTTACTTTGGAGGAAGAATAGTGCTTGCCATGTCTGGAAATATGAGTTGGCTTGCACTCGGTCAATATTTTCATGGGGGTTACCATTCTCTTTTAGTCATTCAATCTTACAATCATATATTCCAATCACTTTGATATTGATTAAATTGTTAGAAGGCTTTATTTAAAGTTATTGGTATTAATTACCCAGAATTTGGCAAAAAGCCAGCCTCAAATAATGGTAAATAATTAAATCCTCATGGTACAGTTAGGTAAACTTGTGCATGAAAGACCTAACCAAAGTGAATTCTAGCAAAGCTTAACAATTTGTGGAATGAGCTGGTTAAACATGATGTGCAGCCCCAATTTATTCTACTGTATGGGTGATAGGATGGATCATACCTGGCCGTTAATGTATTTTTATTTTTGTTTTATATTGTGCATTTTGTGTTTTTATTTGTTTAACTTAAAGCCACAAGGTTTGCACAGCGGCAGTATTGTAACTAAGGAGGTTTATCCCAGGCATGATTATTGCTAATTAAAGCCACTTATAGTCATGTAAAAGCTGCCCAGAGTCTCTCTGAATAGTGAGATGGGTAGCATATTAATTAATTAAGTAAGTAAGAAGTAAGAAAGAAAGAGATGGGTGGCTATATAAAAATCAAATACATTTATAATTCTTAGAAGCACCAAGTGTTCTCCATCAATCGGTTCAACAACCTGGATGTAGAAAATAGGGTTTTGATTGCTAAAATACTGTAATAAAAGGATTAAATATCTGATCTGTTTAGTGCTACTTCATTCAAAGTTTCCTCCACCTGAATGTTTAAAAATGAACTTGGGAGATCTAATCACTAATAGCCTCTACAGATAATTCTTAATTTATGATTGTAATTGAATCCAGAATTACAGCTGTAAATTGTCGTGG
This sequence comes from Pareas carinatus, assembly GCA_032468095.1. Taxonomy (NCBI): domain Eukaryota; kingdom Metazoa; phylum Chordata; class Lepidosauria; order Squamata; family Pareidae; genus Pareas; species Pareas carinatus. The sequence continues at coordinate 92,095 of JANHFO010001530.1, forward strand.
TTCTTAAACAGATCACCATGTGACTGGGTCTAATTTTATGATTTTTTTTTATCGGTCATTAAACAAACACAATATTCATTAAATGAATCTATTATACTTAGGTTGGGGGGGAGGTTTGTCTGAAACCAGAAGCAAATGCCGGAAAACCAGCAAAAACCATAAAAAAATTCACAATCACATAACTTTGGGATGCAGCAAATGGCCGTAAAGTAATTTGGCTGCCCAACATCCAAAATGCGACCACATGACCATGGGGTGGATACAGCCATCATTATGTCGGAATTGAGTTGTGATTTTTGGGGATCTGTCACACCTTGGAATGCTCTAGCGATCCATCCTAAGTCAAGGACTACCTGTATGCCATCACGTTTGACCTTGATATAGATCAATGCAGCGTATAAAACTATTGATTCTGCCGAAATGCCGAGGAGGTGGTATAGAAACGTACCTCCTTCCCTCAAACTCCTTATCTGGAGTCATGTGCAGGTTTTTTGCCTGTCAGATAACACTTCTTCTCTTCTTATTAGGTTTCTTCTTCAGAACTGAATAACATCATCCAGAATATCATGACGTGGGTAGTGTCAGCAGTCACAAGTATCCTCTATCCAGCTCTCACCAAATTTGAAGAGAGAGTCAGGACCCGGGTGTACACAATCTCTGAGGAGTCTGTGGCATCTTCAGAGAACTCCAGCAGCTGCACTAGTTGCAATGAAGACCTTTGTGAAAGTTATGGGGGCCTCCCATCCTTTGCCACTAGAAAAGTCAGCTTTACTAACACAAGTATAAAACCTAACACCAGCTCTCCGAGTGAACCCCGTTCTACTAGTGGGAAACCAGTGTCAACCTCTCTGCTCTCCTCTAAGTCTTCCTTTACCTCTTTTTCCAAGAGCTCTCCCCGGTCTCAAGATAGTGACATCCTTAAGGGGACATTTAAGAAAGGAAAAGCAGCTGTTTTTTTCTCTCCCTCTAAAGAAAATTGTCTTCTGTCGACTACAGAAAGCATGAAGAGTTCCAAATCAGACAGCCATCTCTCCCAGATGCAGAAAAGTTCTACAGATGATCCAGAAAACCCTAGCACTTTATACCACAGCAAACAGCAGCACACAATGCCTAAAGGGCCCTTTTGTAAAACTGAAACCACTATGACCACCGATTCAGAAGAATTGCCCTCTACTGGAGGGGAGCAGAAGCCACCAGATTGCTCCACTCAGCAAAGCGAGACCACCGACGTGAAGGACCTGAAGAGTATTTTCAGTGATCTGAAGTTGTCTCTTGCCCAGGTTACTGCAGTGATTCTTGATGAAATTTTCAAAAAAATATTAGGTGACTTGGGATGTTCGGCTTGTTCTGTCTCTATTTCAATGGAAGTCCTCCTCGAATCCATATCAGATAGCCTGCTAGGCAGCCACTCTGCAGAGCCACCAGTTGCTGGTTCGGTTTCAAGGGTGGCCAGTTTTGTCGCCAACGATATTGTTGAAAATGTGCTCAGTAAACTCCACTCCACTGCCCAGAAGAAATACTTTGAAACTATTTCCAGGGATGACTTCTCCGCAGATTGGAAAGCAATGTGCCTCGCAGCTGCTGAGAAGAATCCTGAGCGTGATCCAACCTTTTGGAGAGCTCAGATGCCCCTCTCCTTTGAGTCTATGCTAGGCATTGCTGAGGAGATTGTTCAGATTATTATGGATAAGCTGAAGGTCTTTGCTCTGTCAAGCCAAACAAAAGTGTCCCAGTTTGAACTCTTTTCTAAAATCAAAGCCATCGGCATACCTCTTGAACAGCTTTATGCAGCAATTCCACCACATACAGCAGAATCTGAAGCAGCAAATGCAATTGTGAAGGACACGATCCGTAAGATAGTTTCCAAAACAGTTGCTTCTTCAGAGACAAATATCCTTCAATATGTGGAAGAGATGATTGGCAACATCCTAGGCTACATCCAGCGGCAGATGAGCCAAGGAGGAATTGCTCCATCCAGAGAGAGCTCAGTTATCATCCAGATCATTAACGATGTATTCAACGATCTAAGTACTGAAAAACTGAGGGTTCTCTCTCCGTCAGCAAGGCCTAGCTCTTGCCCCAAAATGCAAAGAGACTCTCCTAGCCAAAATATTTCCTCAGCTCCTGAAATGCCAGCAGCAGCAACATTGAATTTGGCAACACTCTTTGCGACTGAGAAAAATGTAAGAAAGCCATTTCCTCCTGTTAATGTTCCAGGCATGGTGATTTACTCTGAAGCTGAACAGGAAGAAAAACAGAAGAGGGATCAGGATGGAAAATTAAAAGTCAACAAGGAGCAGAAGCTCACCGGCGAAGGTTTTGGTCTTGAACCACGACAAAGAAGCAGGTCTCGTTCCAAACCTTCTTTGCAGGATGATGGGGAATTTTTTGACAAAGATGTGTCGAGTCAATCAAAGTATCTAGAGAAGACAGAGAGTAGTTTGGACACTCTTGTGCAAAATGCCATTTTTAGCTCTATGGAAAGTCCCCAAGCCACCGCCCTGCCCACTGACCCAGGGTCGAAGACAAGGCAAGAGTCAACATCAGCTTCCGAATGGAGCTTAGAGCAGGCCTTGAAACAAATGGAAGAAGACTTTAGAGGGGAAGAGCAAATGCCAATCATTGAAATAGCGCGGAATCTTTTAAAGGAAGCATTTCAGCATGTTTGGGCAGAGCAAAGTATCTGGCCTCCTTCATCTCTTGCCCAAGTGAACATCAACAAGCAACAGGCAGAGGAACAACCTACCCCCAAAGGACAAAGTGAATTCACTGGTCAGATTCTAATCTCTGATTCAGAAGTCTATGCTTTTGCAAATGATCTGGTGAAATCTGTGTTCCAGATTCTTTCCCGCACTGCTCAAACTGACATGCAAGACATCAGGGACAGGCAATCTAGCCTCATTTTCACCGATATTCTTCCTCTAAGTGTCAGCACAGAAGCTTGCAAAAGCCTACCAACAGTGCATTTCAGAGACCCTGAGCAGTCCTTTGAGTCAGAATTCTTACAAGAAGTGCAGAGTAGCAAAAAGCCCATGCAGGACCTAAAGAACATTAGTCAACCTGAACATCCCTCTAAATCAGATCTGGCTAATGACTTAGTACAAATGTTGATAGCAAAACTGGAATCCTTTGTCATATCCAAAGTGGAATCCCAATTATGCTTGGATGTGCAAAACTTAAAAATGTCAATTAGTTCAGACTTTTCCTCTGCCTTACAAGAAGAATTCAAAAGAATCCTAGCCAACCAACCTGGTAATTTGCCTAATTGTTTAGAGGATATTTTAAACTCCTACAATAGTTCTATTTTAGCCGCAAAAGAAAAACCAGAACAGGCAGTATCATTGTCTTATTCAGATTTAAAATCATATGCCAGTGATGTGGCTAGGTTGATTTTGAAAAATCTAAAGCGCGAGCTGGCTAAGGAAGTGGACAAAATTTCAACTCCTCCCGTTATATTCTCTGAAAGCATTGCTGCTATCCAAATTGTCAGCATGATTTTGACTATTTTTGCCCCCCAAGAACATATTTCTGAAGCAAAGACCTCTTTACCACCGAAAGAAAGTGTACTGGAAAAGGTTTTCAAGAAAAACCCCACCTATAAAAGAGATCTTCAGAACCAAATCCAAAACACAGTGGAAGCTCTCTTAAATGAAATCTTTCAGACGATAATGTTAGATATGGACGATTCTGGAACGGGGGAATTACAGCTTCCTAAGTCTGCAGAGGACAGCACAAGAAAATCATTGTCCACCCATGCTGGGGTGAAATCTGATGCTTCGCTGGTTTCCAATGACTTGGTGGATATTGTGTTTGATGATCTGAGTTCTGGTCTTGCAGCTGCTCTGAATATGAAGGGGTCACTTTCATCTCAACTCCAGTCTCTCCTCTATGATTTTGTGCAGAAGACAGTAGTGCCTCTGGCACAGTTGAAAGAACGCGGATCCAAGGCTGGACATAAGAGTCGTTTTCCAGATCTCAGAAGAAGTAAGCATCAAGCCCCCGGCCTATCAAAAGCTGAAAAAACATCCTGCAGAAAAATGGTGGAATTTAACACCACGCAACTTCCAGATATCAAAGACTTTTCTCCTGAAGGCATAGCAAAATATTTAATTGAAAATGTCTTACTCAGGCTGGAAATGTTTGTTGAAGATAAACTAGAATCTGACCTGGGAATGGCTCCCAAGCAAGTAAAGCAATCTCGTCATGAAAGTGGATATGCAACATCAAGTGCACAGAAAACCACAGAGGTCAAAACTGGCAACCACTGCGATAAAGCAAAAGTAGCAGTTCAGGACTCTCAATATAATTTAAAGCTCTGTGCTGAAAAACTGACTTGCACCATCGTTAAAGTAATTCAGAGGGATCTGGAACGGGAGATGCTCTCTTGTCAAAATCTCTTGCCCTATGAAGAAAACGCCTCTGCCAATGAGATTATGAACGATCTCCTCAAGATCATAACTGTTCAGATAGCCTTGACTGAAAATGAGATTCAAAAAAGAGTTCTGAAAAGGATTTTTAAGAAACAACAGCCTGGACAGCATGGAGGTCTTCCACTGCTGGCAAATGTGGAAGACGTTCTTAGCCAAGTTACCCAACGAATAATGGGAGATCTGGGACTTTTGCCCTCTTTTAATAATGATTCCGTGTTTTTTAGTTCTGAACCCAAGTCTTCACACTATAACGGAATGATGGACACTGCATCTCAGTCAAATGCTTGTAATGTAGCTGGTGAGATTGTGGATGGAATACTTAATAAGATGTATTCAGCTGTTGTGGATACGCTGTTTAGCTCCAGTGCATCAAAGTTAGAAGCAAATAATTCAGGCACCAATAAAGACTCATCAGATATCAAAAAAATTACTATGGCAGTATCTCAACTTCACCCGCCTCCACAGTCCCTGAGTGAGGAACTCATTCAAAGTGTTTTGAATAAAATTGCCTGTTTTGCTGCATCTCACTTGGAAGAGGTCCTTCCGTTGTCCATGCAACAGAGATGGAAAGGGCAGTCATCAATTCAATGTGACATGCATGCTGGCAGTAGCACAATAAATAGGTCAAGAGCATTGTCAGACGATTCGGACAGCTCATTCCTGAGAGGAACTTTGTCAAAATCTGACTTGACAGTATATGCCAAAGATGTAGTAAGCAAAGTTTTGGGAACTATTATTGACGAATTCAAAACAGAAGATTATCACAGAACTGTATTTCAGGTCAACACCTTGTCATCAGAGCAGATCTCTAAAGCAAGTGAGCTCATTCATTCTGTCGTGCAAGACCTACACACTGACAATGTGCAGATTTCTCAAATGCATAAACATGCTTCTTTGAAACGTTCCCAAACTGATGGACTTCCTTCGACCCAGATGTTCTTCCAGTTTGAATGGACAACTAAAGATACCCACGGAAAGCCGAAAGGCTTTTTTTATGAAGATTATGCATGTTACCTCAATCAAATCCTTCCAAAGGAAGGCATATTAAGAGAAATATTTGAACAGCAGCCATTGACAGATGCAAACATAAATGAAACCCTTAAAATGCTGCAGGTGGCAGAGAATATTGTAAGTGAGGTTTACATGAGAACCCGAGATCTAGAACCTTCTGTTTGCATTTTGAAGAAGATTCCAGGTGAGCTCAACGAGAGACTATTCTGTTGTAGCTTTAAAAAGGTTGACGGCGCTAGGCTGTTTCCCAGCGACTCTCAGGCAGAGATTGGCTCTGTTGCCAGAGATATTGTATCAAGTGTGTTTGAAAATGTTCATAGATGTTTATTATGCAGTGTTCCTACTTCTCAAGATAAATATAGCTTTCTGGGAAGAAAAGACCAGGCAGGACCCAAAGGATGTGCAAAAATTCCAAAAAACCGATTCACTCAACCTGAATTTCCTTTTTATAATGTTTCGCTGAAAAGTGCTATGGACACAATTGACAAAATAGCCAAAGAAACAGTTGAATGTATTGTCATCACACTGGAGACTTTTGTGGCTCGACATTTTAAACGGGACTATAAATGTAATTTTTTGGACATAGTGAAATTCCCAGTAGAAAGCCTTTGCTTTGCACAGCTGACACGATCCTTAGATTCCCTTTCAGCTCATGTAGGAAATATAGCAGAAACAACTGTAGATGCATTTCGAAGCAAGCTGCAGGGAGATCCTGGGAAAGGAACATTGCCTACTTTAGGATCTACCCATAACTTTGTAGACTTTGCCAAGTTGGGTGGTGCTGTCACCAGGGAGTGCATTGAAACTGCTTTCCACCAGGTGCAAATGCTCCACTCTGAATTGAGTGTGTATGCCAACAATGCTGTCAGCAGCATTCTTGAAATTATTAAGCACACTTTGGACAGAGAGGTAATCGAGAAGGAGGTCAACCTATTTAGCAGCTCTTCTGAAAGCATGGTGGTAAGTGAGACTATCAGTGTCATGTTGGATCGTTGCAACGAAAGCCTTACTGAGATCACCTCTGAATTAATGGTGGAGAATCTCCAGCTGGAAATGTCAGGCCGAGCATTTGCAAAGGACAGGGCTCTTGCCCAGAATCAGTTTAAATCACCGAGGGCGAAAACAACTTCTAAGACGTACAGAAGAGTAGATGTGAGGGATAGTTTCCCCCCAATCAATGTTCCTGGCATGGTAATCTACTCAGAGGAGGAGAATGAAGTACAGGAAGAAGTTCCAGCTAAATTTCCTTCTGTCTTTAAGTATTCAGAGTGGGACGCTCACGTTGCGCCAGAGAGAGAGAAATGTAGATCAAGACATCCCAGAAGACGAAGACAGGATAAAGGTCAAGCCAAACGAGATTGTCTTGAGGAAGACTGGCTTCCCCGACAAAGCTCTATCCCTGAGGGAAGCATTTTGGAAAAGCTGTTTAAGAAAACAGACTGTGAAACTACTCCCAGGCAAGTTGGAATGGGACATCAGAAGAAGGCAAACCCCCTTCCTCGCCATGAATCTTTTGCCGGGAAGTGTTCTTTTACCGCTCCAGAAAGCACTTGCAATTCTGTCTTCTGTCCTCTGAAGCTTGGCCATACAGCTGAAACCATTGTCAACACTCTCCTATGTGAGTTTGGCATGGAAGATGAGCCTATGTTACAAAGCAGCTACAGTGAGAAATCCAGACATCTTTCTCCATTAAAGGAAAAATCTCACCTGAGATCTTCAGGCTCCTACAAATGCGTAGAACCAAAGCAGAAGAGGCAAAGCTTACTCAATCGCTGGGAAATCAGGTTGAGTGATTCCAGTGAAAAGACACTGACAGAGGACAGCAGCCTTCTCTCAAAATGGGAGAGCAAACAGCATATCTTCAAATGCAAGAGTCCAGAGCGACATAAAGATCTAGAACTTCTGGCTTGTGCTCATGTTCCAGACCCCTGTGAGACTCTTCTGCTAGCCAACCACATTGTTTTGAGTGTTATCAAAGAACTGATTACCTTCCAATCTAGAGGTTAGTCTGAGAGCTTTATAGCAGCTAATGTCCAATAAGATGTATAGCTTACATTCCCTTAGATCAGAAACACATTTCTCTCTCTAAAACACTTTAACCAAATTACTTGAAAATCCTCTGCCTGCCCCCTATGAAAAAAGAACCAATTCACACATATCAACAATGTTTGTTATATGTTAGACATTGATCTATCTTCCCCGTGTTGTATAATTCCTTAGCGTGTATCCAGTATTCGAATCTATGTTTCTGTGACAAGTAGTATTTGTCATAAATGGATTTCAACAAATCCATTAGTTTAGCTCAAAATGTGCCAGTTTCAGAAAAACCATGCAACCTAATGTTTCATCTCCCAAATGACATCATCAACTGTTGTGACCCAGATGTGAAATAGTAACCTGTTCATGTTTACTTCCTCAGATGCTTTGGATGAAATGTCCTGCGGTTTGCCAGTGTGGAAACAAGACCTAATCCAGTCTGAATCAAAGTGGCTTCAGGAGCAAATCTGGAGAAATACGTATCTGCCATCTGGTAGAAAGCAGTCTTCATGCCACGATGTGTTTTGGGAACCTTTGACTCAAGCAGTTCTTTCCAATGTGGTGTACATCATTTCAGGTCCCAGTTCACACTACAATATATCAGGAAGAAATGAGTTCTTTGAAAGGTCCTTTTCAATGTTTTGCTCTGTGGATGCTTGCTGTCCTGAACATGGGCTAAGAGGGTCTAAAAACCCTCCTATGAACATTGAAGAGTTAGCACTCCATATTTCTGAGGTTATCATCAATAACCTATTGGAACGAAACATTTTGCAAGAGAGTATCAGCAGAAAAGGTTTCCAGACTAGGAGATCAAGAAGGTTTTTTGTCCCAACTCTCTGTTTGGCTGACTTTGATAATGTTTATCAACCTCTTGTGAAAGAAGTTAATAATGTGTTGTTGTTGGAAATTGAAATGAGAAGCAGATGTGCAAACCAAGAGAAAATTGGAGATAGTGTGTCTCAACAGCATTTCATTTCTTCACCTCGCTTCAGTAGAGCTTCTAGGGGTGATTGTAGAGGCTCCAGTGATGTCAAAAGGATGTCCTGTCTCTCCACAATGGATCAAATGGCCCTTAAAAACAGGAGGCTAAACAATGTTGCTTCTAATTTGGACAATTTCATCCGTAGCCTGAAAACTAGTGAGTCAAAAAGTATTGTCAACAAGGTTCTGCACATTATTTTAGATTCGTTATGGCCTGATCAATCACAGAATGATTTTGGTGGGTCTTACCCAGATCCCCGATCTCAAAATATGATGCCTTATCAACATGCAAATAGATCATCTAAAAAACAACTACTTTCTTCCTCGATTTGTCCACATGCTTGCAAACTTAGTCATGACCTCTTTAACAGCAACTTGGGTCTGTCTCCCAAATCTGTTGTCCTCTTGGACGTTGTGAGTGAAAAGCTGATCCGGGCACTTTTGGACAAATGCATCTTGACAGATAATTTTACCGGCAGTTTTGCTTTTGATGAGTTTCCAGAAAATGAACAGCTTCGTGAGGCGAGGAAGTGTGTTTGCGATGATGAAGTCTTGCCCTATTCGTATAAAGAGATTAAAGTCCAGGAGACTGATTCCAGCACCTCCCTTTTCACATATGATGTTAGATACACAGAGGAGCCATGGGTGGAGACTCAGTCAGGAGTATCTTCTTGTGAATCAGCCCTCGATGTTTTAGCTCACACTCTGGTAAAACCTGTAATGACAGAGCTTTCCTTCAGCATTGAGCACCCCAGACAAATGAAAACGTCAAGAAAGATGGTTGAATTCACAAAGCCAGGAACTAGAAAAGGGCACGGTCAAGCATTTAATAAAAAGCATGCCCGCTATGGTAAAAATGAAATATGTTCCTCAACACGAAGTAGAAGATCAGAATCTAGGGCGCCTAGTCCAGGAAGGCGTCAGATGAAAAAAAGAGAAAGAAACCGGTCCGTTCTGGATGCAGTAATCCAGCGTAAACCAGGTATACCCATCTGCACATCAACTGCAAAAAGGCCCATGGCTGCAAGCTGCAAAAAGAAGTACCTCAGAAGAGAAGTGGTGACAGTGACTGAACATGGAGATCATCATCAACTCCAGCCAGTTTTCTCTGCTATTTATTCTTCACTGTTTCTGGAGGACATTGTTTCTCAGCTCTTGATCAAGATCTTTTCTTCACTACGAAGCAAATATGATCAAGATTCTTGTATCGACCTTCACGAGATGAACATATTGTTTGTGAATGCACTAATGGAAGAATTTAAGAAAGCTGGTGTTGGAGTCTTGCAGAGAGCAGAGGAGAAATCATACTTCTCACTTGTGGATAGTCGAATTGTCAGCAAAATAGCCGACTCCATTTTAAGAGAGTTTGGATTCCAATTAGCTGCTGAGGGAGACACGGGAAAGGACATAGAGAATCTGGCTGAGAGGGCTGCTGAAATTATCCTGACAGAAATTTTGGATTACCAGTTGCCACCAGCAGTGTTTAGGAGACTACCTCAGAGTGCTTTCAGAAATATTAAGCCTGGACCCATTGTCCAAAAGATTGAGCGCTGTGTCTGCTTTCCTAAAGTAAAAAGTTATAAGCCACCTCCTCCAGCATACGTTACCATATTGTCTGAGAAATACGTAGAAAGAGTAATAAGTCGACTCCTGACACAGCTTTTCCCACCCTCAGAGGACACTATCTGCAGCCAAGGCAAAAGAGAGATGTCAGAAGTTGACTTTAATGAGCTCTGTTCCTATATAATCAAACATGTAATGAAGTCCATTTCAAAACACAAAATCTGGGTAGCAAAAAAGGATGATGGATGCCGATTTCATTCAGAGAAAGAGATTCAGAACATGGTTGATTCCGTCTACGGAAATATGTTAAAAAAGTCTGGCTCACAACTCTCTATACAAAAGGATGTGGAATGCAGGAATACTGCTTTTATTGATTGCATGACCAGCTTCATAATTCGGGAAATTACTAACCATCATCTTCAGACTTTTCTTTCCAAAGATGAAGACTTTTTGGAAAATCCTGAGCCTGAAGCCTTGTCTGAGAATATAGTCAGGACAGTTTTGGATAGCATCAGTGACTCTTCATTGTCTTCTACCGAGGTTTTCCCAGCTAAGTTTTTAGAAGAAATTGTTTCCAGAGTTTTATCTAAAATATTTTCTGCTTCTCAAGATGAAAAGAAAATGTCTAAAGGACAGCCTGAAATTGAACTTGGTAAAGTGGTGAAAAGGATGGCCAGTTCAATCAATCTGCAATTTGGCAGAACTTCGGTTGCCGGGATGCAAAAAGGAGAAGAACAAAGTCTTGGGGCCCCATTGTCAGCTGTCATGGACGATGTGGTAGATTCTGTATACAATAATATTGCGAAAGAAAAACAGATGGGCTTAGGAGGTGATTTCAGCCGCAGAGGAAAGAATGTCATTTATGAAAATGTTAAAAGATTGATTGAAAAAGGCATCTCTGATTATCTTTTGCACCCCTTGTTTTCTGGAGATTTGTCTAGGGTTTCAGGTTTACCTGCACTAGAGGTTAGTGATGCTGTTAGAGACAAGGAATTCCATGAGGATGAGAGTTGGCCACCATTTAGCACCTTATTATCATCAGGATTCCTAAAAGATCTCATCACTGGTCTACTCGCAAGGATTTTCCCTTCCACAGCATCCAGAGATGTTTCATCAACTTGGAATAAAACGGCCATGTCAGAGTGTGACTTGAACAAGCTCTCGACTCAATTGCTTGATGATGTTCGCCTAAAACTTTTAAAACATGAAATCAGAGTTATAAAGGATACACACCCTGAACAGTATCAATATTCTGAGGAAGATATTCAGAACCTGACAGATTCTTTGTGCAGGAAGATCATACAGAAATCGGGCTCCCTCGAAGCTGTCCAGAGAGATATGAAAAATAAAAGCAATGCTCTTATCGATCAACTAGCTGGCTTTCTTGTTGGAGACCTTCTCCAACAGCATGTTGAAGCTTTTGTAACCAGCGAGGAGACCTCTGATTGGGATAGAGCTGCTGCAGGAGACTCTATGGAAGGATTAGAAGTTTATAGAACTGCTATCAAGCCCTTGAACCTCAGAGAAGCCATTGAGAGAAAAAGTCAAACTTCACCACCTTCTTTGCTGGGAAATATTATTTCTGAATTGCTTTCGAAAATTTCTGATACATTATCCGACTTCCCTCTTAGTCGCCCTGGGGAAGATATGGGAGATATAGCTGTGAGGTTGGCAAAAACAATGACAAAAGAGCTCGCAAAAGGTCACATCAGTATTCAAGAGGGTCCTGATGAGCCTCTTGGATCCGCTCCACCGGATATAAAGATAGCAGACCAGAATTTATCTTGCAAGGATTCTATAGGAAGCCTTCTATCTAAAGAAGATGCAGAAGAAGTAGATGCTTTGCCTTGTGAAACAGCCACTATAAAAATTGAAGAAGCTGTAGAGCATCTGCTGCATTCAGCATGCCCATTAAATGTATTAGAAGCAAAGTGCCTCATTCAGGAAAATCTGATGGAAGAACCACGTGGTCCTCGGGAGAGGCCTTCTCTTTCGCCCTACATCACCGTGCTCTCTTACCCAGTGTTAGAAGCTATCATTGATAGGTTATTTGCCCATATTTTCCCATCAGGTTCTAATACTGCTGCAACCTCTGATAAAGGAGAAGGCCTGTGCGGATCTGAATTGCAAGACAGGCTTGCCCAGATTAAGATGGATATCATGGCAATAATTTTGAAACAGGCCATCTGGATCAGCACCTATGGCAGTGAAAAAGAAACTGGCATTTCAGAAAAAGCAATAGAAAACATGGTGGAATCCGTGTATTGCGATGTTCTACATGAGGTTCTGCTGCAGCAGCCTTTCTCAGAAGACAGGGAAAGTTTAAATAATTTATATGTCACTCAGATAGCTTGTTTCATTGTTAATGAAATGTTTAAGCATCATCTCCAGTCTTTAACATCAGAAGATGCACCATCTTACATAAACGATGGTACTAGGAACATTTCAGACTCTGGAATAACTGTATTTCCTTACATGGTCTTAGAAAATATGCTTAATCAGCTCTTGCAGAAATTATTCCCCAATCTAGAAAGCATTGCTGACTGTCGCGGGAAATATGATGACTTTTCTGAAACCGACTTCACTGAAATGGCTGCAAACCTGAAAGGCTGTGTGGTTACAGAGATTTCAGCACATGAAGTCAAGCTGGAAAATGTCTCAGAGAGAATCCCAGACATGGACCAGGAGACTGAAGAAGACATCGCCAATTCAGTTTATAATGAGATTTTGCAAAAGTATCAGACTCAAGGCGAACTCCAAAACACTCTCATTGTTCAAGGGAATGGCTCTGTGCATGAGATTGCCAAATTACTCATAAGAGAGATTTTAAACTTCCACTTCCATCCATTTTTGAGTAGCAACGATTCTTCTGAGTGTTCTAAGTGGCAGAAAGAAAGGCAACCAATTTCCAGTCTCATCTATTCTGCCCAGTTTTTAGAGGACGTGGTTGTTGCTTTCTTTTGCAAATTCTTATCTTCTCCTAATATTTTGGCATATTCTAAGGACACCAATTTATCAGAGAATGAGATGAGAAATCTAGTGATTGGACTTGTAAATGGCTTAGTTGTTGACTTTAAAATGTCAGAAATTAAGGTTATGCAGAGTGCAGAGGAAAACATCTGCCTTCCACAGATAGGTGCTGAAAAAGTGATTCAGATAAGCAATTCTATTTATGAAAAACTACTGCAACAATTTGGGTCAGAGTTCGAGATTTTTAAAGCCTTTCAAACAAACAGCTGCATGTTAGCAGAAAAACTGGCTTCCATCATAATAAGAGATATTTCTTGTTTCCAGTTGTTGCCTTTGTTCACGGGTGATACTTCTCCATATTTGTTTTCATTTGTGGAAGCTGAAACCATTGTTGACAGAGTTGAAACTCTCCTCCCAGAGCCACCATCCTCTGGTTCTGTATTTGGAGAGCTATTTGTCAAGATATTACATCGAATCTTTCCATCTTGGCTCCCTGATAGTAGATCAGCTTCTCCTGGTCCAATAGTGGATGAAGAAAGGAAGAGAAGTCTCTCTATAGGTCATTTGAAGGAAGAACCAAGTTTTGATGCCAGTAAAAGTATTGAAAACATAGTGCAAAATTTGTGTAAAACAGTCTGTGTAAAGTCTGGATCTCCAAACAGAAAACAGGAAAGTACAGCTGAAGATCTAATGGAAACCAATAAAACAAAACAGGGTTATAATACAATACAGCAATTAATGCAGTTTGAGAATGGAAGTGATACTTATTCAGCGTCCTTCTTGAAAGACATCTTTAGTGGGTTAATTAGCAAATTGCTGAAATCTACAGCCAGTGTGTGTATGCTAGACAAACAAGAGGCTGAAGCTGAGCCTTCACTTAAATATTTAATTGAATCCATCTTAAGGGAGTTTGCAAAATCCCCAGTAAAAGTCCTACAATTACCTGAAGGTGGGAAGACTTTCCCAGATGTGGAAAAAGCAGAGGTTGCTAAAATTATCCATGCTGCTTTATGTAGCATTTTGCAAGATCAGAGATCTGGGGTCCCAATCTGCATGGACAAGGAAAATGGTCACATGTTTGCAGAAAAATTGGCTAGTGCAATAAAGAAAGAAATTTTAGGCTACCAGATTCAGCAAGTGCAATCAAAAATGTTCCAAGATTCAGCCTCAAAACCTTTTGAATTTGGAGAAATGGCTAAAAGAGTGTTCACAGAGGTGAAGAAAATCAGCAGTCCATCCCAGATAGATACACCATGTCCGTTTCTAGTCTCTCAGAGATTTATCCACGATGTCCTTGCTTTCCTCTTATCTAAAATCCTCCCTCTTCCTACAACACTCTCTACGTCTACTTATGCGCAAGATCAATGTGCAGAATTTGATTTTATTCACATGAAACTCCTGAGCAAAGTGATGACTGAAATCTCAAAAAGCAAAAATGCAGAGGTTAAGTATCTTGACGGTGTGCAGCCCAACCGTGTTGTCTGTCAAACTGTAGCCAACTCAATCTATAACAACCTTTTGCCAGAATTTGGAAATACTTCCGATGTTCAAAAGTGCATCAGAACTGGTTGTACAATTCTTCTGGAGAGGATTGTGGACATTGTGATCAAAGAGATTTCTGGGAATCAAATGCAGATGTACTTTACGGAAGAGTTAAACAGACAGCAAGAAGCCATTGAAGCTGAGAAGGCTCTTGAGGATCAATATGGAGCTAGTTTAGAGCCCTCAGAGGGCCAGACACAGTTGCGAACCCACCTGAAAGGTTTATCCTCTCTAATCTTAGAGGAGATAGCTGTGAAACTTCTCACAAAAATATTCAGTTCTCTTCCTCTGGATGAAGTGGATACAAGCAATGTTGCGTCTATGAAGGAAGTGGCAAGAAAGATTATTAACTCCTTGCAGAATCTCCTCTCAAATGGTAAGCTTAAAGTGTGGCAGCATGATGACACAGAAGACATAGCTTCTGAAGATAGCCGAACAGTTGGAGAAGTGGTTGACTCTGTTTACTCTGATATAATAAAACACTCCAACTCTGAAACTTCTTTGTATGAAGACTTAACTAACAGCAATGAAGACTTTGCTAACAGAGTTGCCTGCTTCATGGTGAGTGAGATTTCTAAGCATGACTTTCAGCCGACCATTGAGTCAGAGAAAGAGAAACCCAGCCTTAGTGTGATAAAGCTGGAATCTGAAAAAATTCTCAAAAAAATTATTTCTGACATAGAAGCAGGAAAAAAAATGAAGAAATCCTCAAATCATCTTCATCCTGTAGTGTCTGTTGTTTTCCTGGAAGAGATCTTAAGCCGCTTCCTGATAAGAATCCTACTGGCACAATATGACTTGGGAATTCATAAGAAAAAAAGCTTATCTAAAATAGATGTAAATGAAATTGCTGGCCTGCTAAAAACATCTGTGGAGAAAGAGATGTCAAAGAACAAGATCAATCTAGTAGCTTCAGAGGACCAGCCAGTGCTGGATCCACAGTATGAAGAGGCAGTTAACCAAGTTGTCCATTCTGTCATCAGCAATGTCCTGGAAAAATCAGGGTCTCAGAAAGAACTATATAACGACATGACAACCAAGCAGGTAATATTCCCAGAGCAAGTAGCCAGTATCATTATCAATGAGATCTCCGGCAGCAGCTCAGAAAAGCCTTTGGGCGATAATTCAGAAAACGAAACCGACAGTGCCCTGGAACTGGACCGCATTGTAAGCAAAGTCCTTGCTCAGGTTAACTCCCATATGGAACTGGAGGAAGGTTCGTCTGTATTAGAGCTCCCTGGCATGTCAGAACGTCGAGCTGAATCCACAACAACTAACATATCGCAGTCAGATGACGAGCCATTGAGGATCATCCCTTATATTGGTAAAAAGCCCCTGAAAGTTGACCCAGACATAGTTGGAGACCATTTAGCAGTGCTGTCCATAAAAACAGAACCTCTGGAGAAACTGAAAAAGTCATGTTTATCAAGGATGGGTTTGAGTTTAACTGAATTAAGAAGAGCCTCTGCATCAGGCAAAAGTCTCTCCCATAACCTGACGGCTGCAAGTGTTCCAGATACCAACAAAAGGAAGGAAAGACGTCCATCTTTGGATATGTCTGGACGCCTTGCGGTGAAACCAAAGGAGGTAGGCGAGACTGTTTGCATGAGCTGAAGTGACTTCTGTTGAATGCTTTTTATCTTTTTCCTTTTTGAGATGTTTCCTGGGCCCAGGTAGATGCCATTTGGTTCCAAATATTCCCCGATGACTGTGGATAGGCCCATACAATTTCCTTGGTAATACAACTTGAGACCAGGACTTAGTGACTCTTCAAAATTGTGACTGAACAAGTAGTGGAACAGCTTGTCTCCAAAAGTTTTAGGTGTTCCATCATGGGAGGTTTTGAAGAAGAAATTGAATTGGACAGCTATATACCGTTTCCCCGAAAGTAAGACATCCTCCAAAAATAAGACCTACTTACAGTTTTGCCTCTCACTGAAATATAAGGCATC
>JANHFO010001530.1:162713-174990 GCA_032468095.1 Pareas carinatus
AGAAAAGAAGAGAAGAGAAGGGAAGGGAAGGGAAGGGAAGGGAACGGAGGGGAGGGGAGGGGAGAGGAGAGGAGACGAGAGAGAAGCTATTCTTCTTAATTATCCTGTCATGGCATGCTGCAATGTAGGTAGATGTGTTTTTTAAGGGAAGGCCTTAACATCTTTCCTCTACATAGTTAAAACCTGGATGTGAAACTGATCAAGTGGTCTTTGAGAATTCTTTCAGCCCTGCAGTGCAATAACTACATAACCTTGACTTATGACCACCATTAAGCCCAACATTTCCATTGCTAAGCAAGACAGTTGTTGAAGTGACAATTCCCCCATTTTATTACTTTTCTTGCCACAGTTGTTAAGCGAATCACTGCAGTTGTTAAGTTAGAAACGTGGCTGTCAAATGAATGTGACTTACCCATGCATATTGCTTGCCAGGAGGTCGCAAAAGGTGATCAGGTGACCCTGGGACACGGCAACCTTCATAAATACATGTCAATTGCCAAGTGTCCAAATTTTAATCACGTGACCACGGGAATGCTACAGAGGTCATGTGAAAAACGGTCCTAAGTCATTTTTTTCAATACTGTTGTAGCTTTGAACAGTGACTAAATAGATGGTTATAAGTTGAGGGCTACCTATATATAAAATATTATCGTAGGTATTTTCCTGGTTTAAGGGAAAAAAACAATTTACCTGCTTGCTATTTTGGCTTTCTTTGTTCTCTCTGTGTCAAAGAGCCTGAACTGCTCCCTGGACATAATCTGTTCGAACTTCTCCCCTCTGGATGACGCTATAGAGCATTGCAAACCAAAACAACCAGACATAAGGACAGTTTCTTCCCTCATGTCATCAACCTACTAAACAGCTGATTCATAGGACAGTGTTAGCGTGAAGGGTGTTCTTTGTAACAAGATGAAATGGTTGTTGTCCGCACTTTATAACAAGACATGATGAATGTTATGTACTTTAAGACTATGAATGTATCTTATGCTTATATACTTAATTATGTCTATATATGCCTATATATACAAATGATCATGATTATGTATATATATACAAATTATCATGATTATGTTTATATATTCAACCTGACTATGAATGTATCCTGATTGTATTCTTGTTGTGTATGTACGTAGTTTTTGAGCACTATCACTTAAGACAATTCCTTGTGTGTCCTGAAACAAATGGCAAAAATAAATTCTGATTATGTGTATATGTGTAATGGGAGACAGACAATTGGGATAAGAGAACAAGCAAAATATGCCCTCAAGATGGATATGCCTTAAGCTTGGAGTTGCCCACAACTGCATCTAGGCATCACTGCATACTTAAATTGCAAAGGGGTTGATGGGAAGTGTAGGATTTGCAGATGTATAATTACAACAGCTATGAAACTGTCTCCAGATGGCATACATTCCCTAACGACGGAGAAGTCTAATCCAGGCTTCAGACCAATAGAATCACTCTACTGGTTTGTGGCAACAATGAAGAATTCCTATAGACCCTAAAGCAAGGGAATGGTTTTTTCCAAATGTTTGTCTATAATATGCTCAAGATCTTCTTCCATCTGCTTTCTCCAAAGTTAATTTTTATTTGTATCTTTTTAAAAAAATCATATTTTGTATAGTTGCCCATCTTGTAGTTATCTTTCTGGTAGCCATCCTAGACTAAAATCCCCATAATTCTGAGCCCCTGGGCATTCCAGTTGAAACTCTAAGAACTCGTGAGCCAAAGGAGATTCAACAAAATTTCATGTAAATCCTTAGGAAATCTCAATAATTGGCAGAATTATGCATTTAAGAGTTAAAGGAGTCAGTTGAAGAACGCTCTTCTAGAATTTAGCTTTGAAGTATTAGGAGCGTCAGAAAACTAAAATCCATAGCAAGAACTGCATTCTACAGCAGGGGTGCCAAACTCAATTTAATTGAGGGCTGCTGCTGTTGACGCCCCCATGGCCTGCCCCCACAAGCGCTATCACCCAATGAGTGCCACCACCCCAGGGGAGTGCCCCATTTGCTCCAGGGTGGTCCCTTGAGCCAGAACCAAGGAGGCCGTGGGTCGGATCTAGTCTGCGGGCCTTGAGTTTGACACTCCTGTTCTACAGAGTCACATAAGGCTGCTGTTCCTCAAAATATGGAAGAAAAATGTGCCCCAAACTGGCATTAAACACAGAGACTTTGCAGATAGTCCCCTCCTTCACAAACAAACCACCTTAAACATACATTGCCATGTATTTTGCTAGCGCAAGTCTGTGTCACTCCAGAGAATAGTTGCGTTGGGGGACATGACCAGCCTAGAAAGAAAAGAGAAACTTTAGCTTGGCAGAAAAGACAGCAAGATTAATTAGCAGCTAATGCTGAGCAAGGTGGGATACTGCAGAGCCCAAAACCTCTGCTCCGAAACCAGACATTCTTTCATTGCATATCAAGTAGTTCATGAATAATGACCATAACTGAGCTTGGAATTACGACGTGGTGATGGCTAAGCTGGCCACCATATGATCATGCCCAATTTTATGACCTTATTTGTGATGGTCATCAAGCAAATGTCACGGTTGTTAAGGGAATTCAGCAGTTATTAAATGAGTCCATTTATCCAATTGGCTTTCTTTTCTTTTCTTTTGGTCAAAAACAGAAAGTAAACGTCAGAATCCAGCAAAAATGCTGAAAATCATGATCATGCTGAAAACAGTCATAAATGTGAGCCAGTTGCCTAGGTCTCAAATGAAATCAGGCGAGTATGTGCATGTGTGTGGGTGCTGCAGTCGGCATTCTGGAACCGGAGTTGTAAGTACCTTTTCAGGGGTCTGTTGTAGCTCTGAATGGTCGTTATGCAACTGGTTGTTAAGCAAGGACTGCTTTGCTTAAGTGCCTTCCCCCCGCAAACCATGAGAATTTCTTTCAGATATACTAATATGGAACGATATAGAAGAACAGATGGCATAAAATTACTTGCTCCTTTTTCTCTTTTTCACCTTGAATCATGCACACTAAGGATTAAAATGACTTCAGCCTTATAAATGCCATGCTACCTTATGTTACTAGCCATACTTCTGTTATGCTTGTGATCCTGAAGTGTGTGCTGCCATAGGGAGGTGAGTGATGGGGTGGAAAAGGGCGACACGAGGATTTTTCCCGGTTTTCATCATGAGATTGGATCTCCTCTGGTGACTGATTGTCCGTCAACATCAATCTGGTGACTGACTGTCCATCACTATCTTGAGATTGGATTTTAGGGAATGGGAGTTTTAGGGGAAATATGGCCTCAAATAACAAAGAAGTTCATGGATTATGCTTGGTCTGTTGCAGGAAAACTTATGACTCTCTGTATTGTTTTAATTATTTCTTTGATAGAAGCAATTCTTCAGGAGAATACACATTTTTACAAAAACTGGATGTGATAGATGACATATCGTATCTTGCTTCCAATCCGAAGGGCCCAATTTTTATTACTCACAGCTGGGCAGTTCCAAGAAGAAGTGTATGTACAGATTGTTGTATTCATAACCCTGGGCTGAAACTGGGAAAGAAAAGGAAACACAATAATAAACCCTCATTCTCAGGACCTTTTCTTATTCTTAACCAAGCCGCCCATTCCTAAGAAGTTGCACACCCCTTGCTAAAGAGATTAAAGCAAAACCGGAGTGAGTTGGCTAATCAAACTTGTAGGACATCTTAAGTTACAATCACAACTATAGATGGCTTACAAACTGAAAAATTAGTCATTTTCCCTAACAGCAAAAAAGTGCCTAAATCAACATTAGGAAAACAACAAAATTACAGAACCACAAGAGGTATAAATCAATTAGCAGGATCACAATGTCCTTTTCCTCTATGCCGTTTCATAGTGCCGGCAGAGGCTTCCAGTGACAGTTTGACCCTTGGTATGCTAGGGCTCAATCCTGGAATGAATGTGGAAAGAGGAGAAACAAACATTCCCCCCAGAAATAAAAGGCTAGCTTACCTATTTCACCATTAACAAAGAGTCGGAGAACACCAGGGGCCGTCTGCAAGAGGAAAGAGGGAATATTTCTAACCAGTAGAAAAACTGCAGTGTTTCTCTTGTTGTTTTTAGAATGGCCACCTACTCACTTTCAGTGACTCTAAGCGGCTTACAAACAATATACTTCTGAACAAAAATACTTGGTCTGGCCAGTTAAAGGATTTCAGGTAGAAGAGTAAATAAAAAGCTTTCCATTGCCTGAGTTCTGTTGGCTCATCAGAGATAATAAATCTAGACTGGAGGAATCAAAGAATTGATTTGATATAAAGCAACTTTATTTTTATACTAGAGGGGGGATCATCAGATGCAAAAATCCCAAGTCAAGAGATATTTATTTACAACCCACCTTTATTATATTCCCCTCCTCCTTTCCAATTCCCTCCCCCTCTTCCCATTTCCTTTCCTCCACACCCCATAATTTTGTAAATATTGTTAAAGTCCAATGTAAAATTTTTTAAGTTATGTGTATACCGTCCTGAGTCCATCAGGAGATGGGCGGTATATAAATCTAAACAAACAAACAAACAAACAAAGGCAGTGAGCATACCTGCTATACCTCCCTTCTCTTATTTTCCTCACAGCAACCCTGTCAGGTTGACTGGTTCAAAGTCACCCAGCTGGCTTTGATGCCTAAGGTAGAACTAGAACCCAGTCTCCCGGTTTCTAGCCTGGTGCCTGTTAATCCACATCCTGATGACTTTATTGCACAAAGAGTAGTTTACATGCAGCAGTTAACTACTTTGTGGAAGGAAGTTCTCATTTTTATCTCTTTTAATACATGATTTTATGAACACACGGATGGAGGTTTTTTTTGATGGCCAATGAAACAGGAGCTATACCAAAGGTTATGTGATAAATACATGACAGAGGCGGCAGGTCAATTCAGGACTTGAGATTCAATCATTAGAGTACTTCAAGTTCAAAGGTAAAAGTATCCTCAATTGAGCTTGGCTCTTGATGGCTAAACTATGTAATTTTTAACTATGTTACAGAATTGGTTTGCCTTTGCCTCCTGGAATATTTTTGTCACATTTTCAATGACTCTGGAATTTCTGTGTGGTTTTCCCTCCAAGGACTAGCCAGCATAAACTAGCTGACTAGTCCTTGGGTGATATAAATTAGCTGTTTATATCACCCAAGGCATGCATAAGCACCATTTAATTATCAGGACGGGTTTCTCACTTAATTAAACAATAACTAGTATGAGAAATTTGCAGGGTGAGCAAAGAATTAAAAGGAAACAGCAGCACCATTTTTCCCTCTCCAGGAAAAAGTCACTATAATTCTGATAAGATAACCTGCAAATTGCAGCAAATTTGCCTATCTACTCAAATCATATAAAAAGTTTGTTTCCGACAATGGCAACTAATCATGAAGGTTGTAGTAATGCATTACAAAACAACTCCAAATACCACCAACCTGACACTTGCCACTAAAAATAGAGCCAGATTGCGAGGTTCTGTCTTAAACTAGTTAAGATTAGGGTAAACAGTCCCCAGGTAAATCAGACGTATCTGGTGCAAAAATAAGTCACTTACCATCTCAAAGTCAGATCCAACAAGTCCACTGAGGTACTCTTTATGTCGGCTATATAACTAAGGGATGAAACATACCATCAGAAAATAAAACATACAGCCCTTCTACAAATTTAGTTTCCACTTCGGCGCAAAAGATAAGGAGTTCTTACATCCTTGAAGACACGCTTTTCCCGTGCCTCCTCCTTCTCTTCCACTGTGGCCGAGGCATTCTCCAGAGTGAATTTCCACATTTCCCGCTTCTCCCCTTCCAGCTCAATCCTTCAGAGTGCCAAACAAAGCAGCCCAACTCAGAGAAACGATCTGTACAATTGATTCACAAGTGCCCCTTGACTCCAACTCATCTTCGGAGATCAAAGTGCTGCTCACCTGTAAGGCCCTTTTGTGCCTGTAAAATCTGGCTTGACTGTGATGACTCCATTGCCATCCACTTTGATCATGCAGAGAACAATCTCGTACTCCTTGCAACCAAGTCTATGGAGAGATCATGATTAAAAACATGACCTACTTCTCAGGGCTTAAATCCTGGCAGTACAAGAGACAGTCAGATGTTTCTGAACATATAGAACAATGGTATGCAGACCCCCAGATCCAGGATTCTTTGATGACCAAAGCAAAGCCTAAGCCATCGAAGATGGTCTCAAAATACTGGAGAGCTTCTCTGTCAGTGATGGTGAACTTTTTAGAGACCAAGTGCCCAAAACTGCAACCCAAAAGCCACTTATCTATAACAAAGTGCCAACATGACAACACTCACCCCCTGTGGCCATCGGTGACCCCCGTGTCCCCCTGCCCCACCCGCGAATTACACAAGCTCGCTGTGGGTCTTCTAGTGACCTACCCCAGCTTCTGCGGCCCACTGTGAGCTATGCTCCTCTCCAACCCGGCTCCTCTCCTCTCTCGCCTTCGCCACAGACTCCATGCTGAATTTGAGTCTCCCACCTTACCCCAGACAGGAGAGGGAGGAAACACTCCCATCAGACTGCTATGCAGAGGGGCGGATGATGTCAGAAATGTCCTCAGGGGCACATGGGGAAGAGGAGGGGAACCTCGCGACTCTCTGGCTTTCTAGTAAAGAAATCTGGGCTGGGGCGATGGCGCATGCGCCCACAGAGAGGGCTCTGAGTGCCGCCTCTGGCATGCATGCCATAGGTTTGCGACCACTGTTCTATGCCATTCTGGACTGCAATGAATTTGACCCATACCTGAATTCTAGTCCAGAGAGGATCTCATTAACCATCATCTGGTCAACATGTAGCAGGGATTACTATAATTCTCCAGCACAACCTTGGTTTTTGCTACCCCCTCAACTCAAATTTATATTAACCTTCTGGAGACAAATTCCCCAGAAACGGTAACATGAGTAACACTGTTCTCCTGGAGCTGTCGCCTTCAGTTCCATATCAAGGAGTGCCAATGACTTTTGTTCAACTTAAACACTTCTTGGAACTGGGGGGGGGGGCTGAGAAAAAAACAACAGGGCTGGAAAGCTTTGGTGCACAGACACACACACTTACTTGCCTTGGGGTCCTAGGTCTCCCATAATATACATGGTCTGCACAGGAGTATTAATGACATGGTGGTTCTTGATGAATTCTTCTGAGGGCTGCCAGGTGATAATTCGAGATTTCAGGATGTTTCCTTCTCTGCCAAGAGGGGCAAAGGAGACTGTTGGCTATAGTGAAGGAGGTTTCCTTTTGCTCTGGCAGGACGCATAGAAGAGCCAAGCAATGCCAGGATGGATCAAAATCATCCCCCCATCCCTCAAGCCCAAGAGATTTCTACAGCAAAAGCACTGGCCTCGGCTTCACTCACACTGGCCTGCGTTCTTGTCTTCTCCTCCTCACATTGGCCATCATTTCTGCCAAATACGAAGGCGCTTCCTTGTCAGAAGTGGTCACTTTCTGACCATGCTGGGACATAAGAGAGCTTGTTGTAATCATTTACATAGGAAAAATATGAGCGAAGAGAAGTTCCATCCATCCCACAGAATTATCTCTTTAGCAGTACTTTTGGTACATAGCAGACAGAAAAAGCTCCAGAGTGACAACCCATCAAGAAAAAGCAGTTTAAAGTTTCGATGGTTGAGAAACACTGCTTCAGAACTGAACATCTGCTGGTTACATGCTTTCTTAGCAGTAATATGAATGTGATTTGGTATTGCCACCTTTTAATATATTTTTCCAACTTCCAACTCTCACCGACTGCTCTGGACTTTCCTGGTGATCTTCCATTCAAACATCACAATGATCTAAGCCTGTCTAGCTTTGGAGGGATCTGCCAAGATTAGTAAGGTCCTACTATCTGTCTGAACTTTACTCCCTAAGCCAGAAATTATATTTGTAATTAACAATATCATTAATGATTACTTAAGGATTATAAATATATTTTTACGTTGTTTCATATTTGCAGGTGGGAACAATTCCTTTCTTCCTATCATTCATGTTGACATAAAGAATGCACTCTGGGTCAGCCACCAAGTCCCCAACCCACTTCCATCTCTGTTAAAAAGGTGGTACCTCTTCTAGGTTGGTGAAGCGATCATGGTCTGTGTAGGTGAAGATCCGCTTATTCTTTCGACCCCCTGACTCTTCCAACTTTAGGATATCCTGATGGTATTGACGCTCAAGCGGGTTCTGGCAGGCAGATGCATTCTGGTAAAGATCGACTTCAAACTGAATAGAGTAAGAGAAAACCATTGTTGCTTGTATAACAAAATCCTCCCTACAAAATCTTCAACCCATGGAAGTGAAGTATCAGCAGAGTAGAGGTTCTAGCAAAAAGCATAACTGGATTTGTTGGAGGATCAAATGACAAAAAGAGGCACTCTTTTCTGCAGGACTCATATCTCATTGGGTTTCTTATATCTGTTACTGCTGGATCTCTCTGTTTTATATATAAACTGTTGTGTCTGGATTTCTCCTATCTAATTGGATTACTCATATCTCATAAAAATGCAGAGAAAAGCAACTAAGATGATTTAGAGCTTGGAGACAAAAACATATGAAGGACGGTTGCAGGAATTGGATATTGCTAGTCTAAAGTAAAGAAGGACTAGGGGTGACATGATAGAGAATAGAATAACTGAATAACAGACTTGGGAGAGACTTTGGAGGTCTTCTAGTCCAGAGGTCTCCAACCTTGGTCTCTTTAAGGCTTATGGACTTCAACTCCCAGAATTCCTCAGCCAGCTATGGTTGGAGACCTCTGTTCTAGTCCAACATTCTGCTCAGGCAGGAAAGCATATACTATTTCAGACAAATGGTTGTCTTCTTAAAATCTTCCAATGTTGGAGTATTCACAACTTCTGAAGGCAACTTGTTCCACTGACTAATTGTTCTAACTGTCAGGAAGTTTCTCCTTAGTTCTAACTTGCTTCTTCTCTCCTTGATTAGTTTCCATCCATGGCTTCTTGTCCTGCCTTCCGGGGCTTTGTAAAATAGCTTGACTCCCTCTTCTTTGTGGCAATCCCTGAGATATTGGAACACTGCTATTGTGTCACCCCTGGTACTTCTTTTCATTAAACTAGACATATCCAATTCCAGCAACCGTTCTTTATAGGTTTTAGCCTCCAGTCCCCTAATCATCTTAGTTGCTCTTCTCTGCACTCTTTCTAAAGTCTCAATATCTTTTTTACATCATGGCGACCAAAACTAGATGCAGTATTCCAACTGTGGTCTTACCAAGGCATTATAAAGTGGTATTAACACTTCATGTCAACTTGGTTCTCTTCCTCTCTTAATGCAGCCTAGAACTGTATTGGCTGTTTTGGCAGGCGCAGCACATTCCTGGCTGATATTTAAGTGACTGTCCACTAGGACTTCAAGGTCCCTCTCACAGTTATTACCATTGATCCAGGTACCACCTATACTATACCCGTGCATTTGGTTTTTCTTGCCTAAATGTAGAACCTTGCTTTTTTCACCATTGAATTTAATTTTCTTAGATAGTGCCCGATGTTCACATCTGTCAAGATCCTTCTGTGTATCTTCTGGAGTGTTGGCTATTCCTGCCAGCTTGGTGTCGTCTGCAAATTTGATGAGTTCCCCATCTATTCCCTCATCCAAATCATTGATGAAGACGTTGAAGAGCACTGGGCCTAAAACAGAGCCTTGGGGTAGCCCACTGCATACTTCCCTCCATGTAGATGCAGTTCCATTGAGGACTTTATATTGAGTGAAGTTGGTCAGCCAATTACAAATCCATCTGGTGGTGAAGCTGTCTAACACACATTTTTCTATCTTATCAACAGTAAATTATGGTCTATTTTATCAAATGCTATACTGAAGCCCAAGTGGATTATATCCACACCATTCCTCTGGTCCACTAATGTTGCCACTTTGCCAAAGAATGCAATAAGATTTGTCTAGCATGATCTGTTTTTGACAAACTCAGGCTGGCTTTTGGTTATGACATTTTTTTGTCTCCAGGTGCTCACAGCAGTGTTCCCATATTGGAGAAGCTGTCATAAAGAAAATGGAGTCAACTTATTTTCCAAAGCACCAGAAGGCAAGGCAAGAAACAATGGCTGGAAACGAATCAAGAAGGGAAGCAACCTGGAATTAAGGAGAAATTTGTTAACAGTAAGGACAATGAATCAGTGGAACATCTTGCCTTCAGAAGTTGTGGATGCTCCATCACTGGAGACTTTTAGGAAGAGTCTGGACAGCTATTTGCCTGGAATGGTATCGGGTCTCCTGCTTGAGCAGGGGGTGGACTAGAACACCTCCAAGGTTCCTTCCAACTCTATTCTGTAATCTAATCTAATCCAAACTAGATGCACTGAAGGTGAAGAATGTGGGAGAAGAAAAAGAACAGTTCGGACAGAGTGTTCCATCAAGGTTACAATCCAACAAAATAGATCAAAAGTAGTCTGGAACATTTCTATCTATTAGATTGAGCCATCAGTCTCTAAAAACCTCAATGAGAAAGTGTACAAAGCAAGCCTGTCTTCTTCATTTAACACGAAAAGGTTACAAAGCCCTTGTAAGCATGATGTACAGTACAGTTAAATTGATTCTCTATTCAAGGCCTTGGTCAGCTAGGCTAGAAAAATACCTGTGATATTCAAAGTGACAATCAAAATGTTTTCTTTTGAATTATTTTGAGTGCGAAGGTATACAAAATTCCTTCTGAATGTGAAACGATTGTTTTAAAAGCAGAACAGGCTCTTTCAGATATTTTAGAAGCAGCCCAAATCCCCCAAATGTTCACAATAGAGGCTTGATGCTTGAGAAAGCTTGAAGCAAAATGTTTTGCATACTTTTGCCTGAGTGACTGAGAAAAAAATGCAGGCCTATTGCTGACTTATTGCTTCATATTTTTCAACCTAGAAGTCTATTGGAATGAAGTTTGTACTTTTAAACATTTCATGAGATGTCCATGTGAAATTTGAGGTAACAGTGCATGCATTATGCTTGGATGAAGGAGAGGTAGATTTCAATCACTACATAGTCTGATATCTTGTTTACGTAAGAGTAAATTGAATAAGCACAGTTAGAAGCAGTGTAAACCGCTAGTGGGACAATCATCCCATCTACTTACTTGACTGAAGAGTTTCTCTTGCCAGCCAATAATGGCCTCCTCTTTCTCCTCTTCAGGACAATGCCCACCTGAAACATAGACAACGGCACTTCAAAGTGCTCTTGGCAAGATTATTTATTTATTTATTTATTTATTTATTTATTTATTTATTTATTTATTTATTTATTAATTAAATTTATATACCGCCCTTCTCCCGAAGGACTCAGGGCGGTGTACAGGGCAATTAAAACATAACAAATATATACAATTAAAAATAAATTAAATTAATAATAGCCCCAACACACAACACAATTAAAACCACCCCTCAGTCTAGGCCGGCCAGCTCGAACAGCCATGTTTTCAGTTCCCTACGGAGGGTACGAAGATCCGGGGCCGTCCGGAGCTCCACCGGCAGCTGGTTCCAAAGGGCCGGTGCCCCAACCGAGAACGCCCTCCCCCGGGGAACCACCAACCGACACTCCCTAATCGGCGGCACCCGAAGGAGGCCCTCCCTATGGGAACGGACTGGGCGGTGGGAAGATGTTGCCGGTAGCAGGTGTTCCCGTAAATAACCCGGACCCAAGCCATTCAGGGCTTTATAGGTTAAAACCAGCACCTTGAATCTCACCCGGAGGGCAACTGGAAGCCAATGCAGCTCGCGGAGAAGAGGTGTTACATGGGAGTATCGGGAAGCCCCCAATACAACTCGCGCGGCCGCATTCTGCACCAGTTGAAGCCTCCGGATGACCCCCAAGGGCAGCCCCATGTAGAGTGCGTTGCAGTAGTCGAGTCGGGAGGTCACAAGTGCATGAGTGACCGTGCGCAAGGCGTCCCGGTCCAGGTAGGGCCGCAACTGGTGCACCAGGCGAACCTGGGCAAAGGCCCGCCTGGCCACGGTCCCCACATGATCTTCAAGGGAGAGCCGCGCGTCCAGGAGGACCCCCAGATTGCGAGCCCTTTCCACAGGGGGTAACACCTCACCCCCTATGGACAGTGATGGAAACAACTGGCTATCTCGGGACGCCGATACGCACAGCCACTCAGTCTTGGCGGGATTCAGTCGAAGCCTGTTCTTCCCCATCCAGGCCCGAACCGCCTCCAGGCACCGGGACATCACCTCGAGGGCATCACTGGGTTGGTTCGGAGTGGATATAAAAAGTTGGGTATCATCAGTGTACTGATGATACTGCACTCCGAAACCACGAATGATCTCGCCCAGT
>JANHFO010001530.1:192636-207408 GCA_032468095.1 Pareas carinatus
GCTCTGCAGACAGGCCAAGAAAAACTTGGAAAATGTCATATGCCTGAATCGTCGACTAGTGATTGGTTGAATTTGTGGGGATGGGGTCCGCCACTTAGCAGCGACACGTTTTGGGGTCCCCCGCTTGGAAACCTCTTGGCTAGAAGACTTCCGTGTTGATATGTCCTAATACAAGTTAGCCAGGAAGACGTTCCGTGCGGGGTGTTACCAGCCCTCCTATGCTGTGGTAGACTGGCTCTGAAGATGGAGGCTCTGTTTCCGGCTAATAAGTCGCTATATTCTCAATTCTCACCTTTGGAATACGGGGATGCTACTATTGGCCTCCCTTACAAGGTTATTGCGCAGACTGCGAACCTCACACCATGACAGATTTTGAAAAACCGCGATGGACTCAAATACTCCTTCCTGTTTACCCACAACGACACTTGTTCAGCGCCGGCAAACACCTCGCCCTGCCGGTACCCGCCTCCAAGCAGCTGGATGGGGCAGGCAGCTCCAGCTAGGCCCGGCCATCCCTATAGCAACCCGGCTCCCTACTTTTTTAGCTCCCCCTGGGGCTCGACTGGTCTAGCGTCACGTCAATCTAAACTATGTGACAGGTCCCACTGCCTGCACCACAAATCGCACAGTTCCCCGCACCCGGCCATTTCAGTCGTTACAAGATGATTGGCCGTTTGGCAAAAGCCCCACCCACCAAAATAAACGCCTGCCACCAGTTGGCTGCTTAGCTGTCACCAAGGCCGCATTCGGCGGGGATTGGTTGACCTCTTATCAGACCCCTCCCCCCCGACGACCCCTCCCTCCTGTCCCTCACCATTTGCGAACGCGCTCGATCGCCGCCATGACTTTTTTGATGTCATCCTTGGCGCGGCTGCGGGTCTCTGCCCGCACTGAGCGGCCCGACATGGCGCCCGTGGCCCCAGCAGCCCCAGATCCCGCAGCAGCCGCTGTGGCCAGACGCGCATGCGCGCTCCGCCCCTCTATCTCCGTGCGTACCGCGTCAGCGCCCCGCCTGAGGAAGAGTACGGGCTCTTTAAGCGCATGCGCAAGGTGGCTTTATGTACCCCGTGCACAGAGGAGGTGCGAAGCGAGTTGTGGATTGTCATTTATAACCGGGCAGTAGTTTTGTATTGCTGCAGAAGAACTAGCTTTGCTCTGCTAATCATTTATTTTAGATAGAATTAGGGGAAAGTACAGTTGCATAAAGTGATTGCATGCCATTTATATCAGGAAAAGTAACAGAAAAAGCTGAAATAAGAGGGTCTGCTTTGGCTTCTTAAGATCTGGCTTCAAATCTTAGGTACAAGTGGAGAAAGGCTTTCTTTTGTGGCGGATGATCGTTTCCTTGGAGCCTTCCCGGTGATATCCTTTGGATTTTGTAGCTTTTATTTCTCCAAACTAGCCCAGCCATGGGATTCCCTGAGGGTCTCTCATCCAAATGCTAATCAAGATAAATCCAGTTTAACTTCTCAAAGGTAAAACTGCCTTTTATATTTCTATTGCTGTTTATGTCGCATTAATGACATCATGTGCTAAAGGGATAGTTTGCATCTCACGTCGTGAATTATCCAACTTATTTAGCGTAGCCTAAAGAATTTGTGAACTTATTTGTTGTATCCACAAAGTTGGGCTACGTGGACCAGTGCTATGTCTCAGTAGATCTCATGTTCCTAAATTATGAAGGTCACATGGCTTACATAGTTCACGTCCCATAGAGCTTTTCAGAGACTGCTACATAAGGGGAAAAGATGATTTGGAAGATGATCACGTATAGGCTGGGTTTGCTTAACTATTTGCTTAATAGCCCTAAATATTAAAAGTAGGGTTCATGAAATAATCTATAGTGCTTTGGTTCACATATAACATTAAATCAAAAACAAATATATTGTGCATAATGTATGTATTCAACCGTAGTGACAGCTAGTTTATTTAAATAATAATCCACTGTGAGGTATTCATACACTAGAATCCCGTTTATTAAATCCGATAAGCTTGTAGCGTAGCCTCCTCCACCTAAAACATTCCAGATACATGCTGGCTACACCCACTAACATGAAAATCTGGGAATTGTAGTCATAATACATCTAAGTATCCATTTCCGTATTTGCCTTTCAGCCCAGACTAGGGCCACTGCAGGAAGTTACAAGCGATCTATTTAACAGGAAAGATTCACTGACAAAGGGAGGGAGACTTCAGAGCCATAACCTTAACCGCAGCTGGATGACCAAACTGGGATTCGAACCTGGGCTGATTACCTTGTTAGGCTACTGCTTTCCAGTTAAATAGATCCCTTGTAACTGCCTCCAATGGCCCAAGCCTGGACTAAAGGGCAAATATGGAACTGGATGCTCTGTCCCTGTAATCAGGCTAAGCCAAGTGTCACACTTGGTACAAGCTGGCAGAGTGTGAGCCTGTGGCAGAGTGGCGAAGGCAGCCTAGCAAGTAAATCAGCCCAGGTTCGAATCCCAGTCTGGTCCTCCCAGCTGGGGTTAGGGTATGCCTCGCTAGTGACAACAAATAAGCTAGAAATGGCCATTTGAATCTTCCTTCCTTTTTCTGGTGAATCTCTCCTGTTTCTGGTGAATCTCTCCATCTAGGTATACCATTTTAGGGAAGGCGTGATACAGCAAATATCTTCAAACTAGAAGTCAGCTTTAGAACCAATAGCCTGAGTATGCATTACACAGTATCTTATTTCTGTTGTGGGATGTCCTGGATTTGTAGTTATCCCTAGAGTCACAATGAAGAAGCAATACGCACATTGTATCCTGATTATGTTTAGGTCCTCAGCTTAATGGTACGGTATGGGTCCAGAGACTCTTAGTTGTAAAGCTGTGGAATGGAAGATATTTCTTACATGATGCTAAGAGCAGTTTTAAGACTACCCCTTACAGATGAGTGTAGTAATCTAATCAGGTTTATTCAAGCAAAGCTGAGCTTAGTGAAGATAATGATATTAACTTGTCAGTACAGTCTTATATTTGAGCAGGTAGAGGTAGAGAGATCTTCATGTTGAGCTCAACTCTTGGTGACTTTATGAATACAGCATTGTAGTTTTAATAGGAATAGCCTGGAAGCCACTTGCCATTGCTTTCTCCTGGGATTCTTTTTTAATTTTTTTGTCTGGCATCCTGCCCTTTTCTTTCTTGGAGATACCAATTAAGTCCAACTCTCAGAAAAGATCAGTGAAGGTCAACTCAGCTGTCTATATCTACTCATAATAAAATCCTCTGAGTTACTTGGAAATTAACCCTATCTACTAAATGTAAATTATTTTGAAAATTTTGATAATAAAGGTGATTGAATAATTTTAATAACTTTACATTCTTGACATACTATGATTTATGATTTCTATTTTTTTTGCCCACAGGACTATTAAAATTAACTTTCCATCCAGGCCTTTTTTAGTTTCCAATACATTTCCTGATAACTTCATTTTACTTTTGATATCGTTTTGAACAGCGAGTGATTTTATTCAAGTTGTTTCAACTCTGTATGATCAAGTATAAAATGTGAATATTTTTTTTATTTCCGTGCTATATATTAATATTGAATTTGAGTGTATGGGTAGTCCTTGACTTACAACAATAGGAACTGGATTTCCAGTAGTAAGTTATGATAAAAAGTTAGGGCAATCATGTGACTGAATCCTATTTTACAACATTTTTATAGTGGTCATTAAGAGAACACTGTAAGTCGTAAGTGTAAACCCAGTGATTGAAAAGGGCAGTTTTTGC
The DNA here is from genome assembly GCA_032468095.1 of Pareas carinatus. Lineage (NCBI taxonomy): Eukaryota > Metazoa > Chordata > Lepidosauria > Squamata > Pareidae > Pareas > Pareas carinatus. Next base: position 196,374 of record JANHFO010001530.1, read on the forward strand.
TGAAATGGCAATAAAATGTTATAATAAAATGTCACACTCACATTATCATAGACTGCTACAATTAGTTCTAAAGGTGAGCAGTTGCTAAGGATCTGAAAGGCAGTCATATAACTGCAGAGGGGGGGGCACATTTTATGACAGCCAGAACTGCTTTATGGGTGGTAAATCACCTCTTCTGGGCCCATCATAATTTTGAACAATTGTTAAGCCATAAGTTGAAGAATATCTGTATTTCTCTGTTTTATGTTTATTCTTAATTTATAATCCAAAGATGAGAAAGCTATAAATATGCCACTAACCAAACCTGTCCTTTTCAGGAAAGTATGTATCAGAGAATCCACAATCACTCTCAATACTGAATCGAATGAATAGCCAACAAGCAGTTAATGCAGATAACATTTTGCTAGGATTTTTTTCTATTATGTTTCTGCCAAATTCTAATTAAAAGGGATGATTGCATAAATAAGAGAGTGGTATGCAAACATCTGGATTCAAAGTGTTTCAATATAAAACATTCTATTTGAGTTTGAAACATCCTTCTTTGAGCTCTTCAAAAGCATTTGGGCAGGGGACTTCCCAAATGGTCAAAACAATTGTTTTGAATTCAAAGCAGCGTGTTTCAAATTCAGGATGGTCTGAGCTGCAATACTTTGCACCTACCTAGTAAGATTTAGACATTAACTGACTTCCAAAATGTCAGAATTCACTGTGTATTTTCACATTCTTTTGTGAAGACACTTTCTTTGGTCTTCTGAAATAACACTAAGGATTCTCAGAATGTCCAAGGTGCACAGGTGATGAAAGCTACTTCTATGTGACTCAGCCCTAAGCACCAGCTGACAATTAGAACAGCAGGGCATCTCTTGAATTTCCCACCAAGACAAAAACTGTCTCGTCTTCCTTGTTCTAAATAGTCTTCAGTAAATCCCAGGAAGCAACAGCTGTGCAAAAATTGTTTTATTAGTTCTCATTCTGCGTATTAAAAAAATTAGCTCCAAGTTTGCACAGAAAACATGCTCTTTGGAGCGATTCAGTTCTTTTTGCCATAGATACTATCCAATGCACTCTGGGCGTCTGTTATTTGTTGCTGCAATCTCTGCTTAGTAGACTCATTAGAAGCCTTTTTCAGCAGTGTCTTCATTTCTTCCACCACAGCCCGATACCCAGTTGTGTTGTGGAAGACACGGATGGCTCGGTCCCCACAGGAAATCAGGAAGCGACTGTTCACGTCAAAGGCCAAGTCTGTTATGTGCTCACCATGAACACCTTCAAAGCACTCTTCCTCCTCTCCTCGCCGGGTGTTATAAACAAAGATGCTGGTGCTGCTGGAAATGGCCACTGCTCGTGCATCAGGAGCCAGAGCAATGCGGCAGGGCTCTGCTACCTTGCAACTGCCTGTCAGCAGTAGGTAAGGATCCTGTTGCTTCTTGTATTCCACATCTGTGTCCCAGAACTTCCAAGTGCCATCCTTTGAAACTGTTGCCATCCTGTTAGGGTGAGAGAATGGCACATATTATTTAGCAATTTCACGGGTCTGTCAGTTTCTTGTTGCTTATTCTTCCTTTCTTCAGTTCTAATGTCCAGAAGCTAACCATAGAGTGCCCCATGGTTGTATAATTCACATCATAAATTTGGAAAATGGTTATGCATATAGACATAGCCAGTACATATGATATAGATATCTTCAAAAGAGCTGATAAAATTCAAATATCCCTCAGGAATGTTTTAAGACTTCAGCTGCTTCAGCTGGCTTGTTGGTGCCAGAGTGTATTTGTTTTTAGTTTCCTGACGATTTATTTATTTGATATATATATATATATATATATAGTCACCCAACTCATATATGTGACTCCGAGCCATTACTAAGTTAAAAACATAAAACAATACAACAAAATAATCCTAAACATATAATAAACTTTATAAAAACATTAAAACCTATAAAAAAAACCTGCAGGAGAGCATAGTCAATTGTCCTAGCAATATAGCCACATTTAGGAAACACTAGGCCAGTAATGTCTAGCCTTTTAGGCACTGAGTGCCCGGATGAGTTGCAGCTAATGAGTTGTGGCTTGTGATATCATCGCCTGGCACCGCTACTCTTTCAGAGCATGTGCATTTTCCTATGACATTATTGCCCGGCATCGCTATTCTCTTTCTGAGCATGCTCAACTCTGAGGCAACGCTGGGACGATGCTGGGGAGGCTTAGCTCGTGTGCCAACAGAGGGCTCTGCATGCCCAATGTGGCACGTGTGCCATAGGTTTGCCATCACTGCGGTAGGCTATAAATCCTACTATATAAACCAACTGAGAACCTATTAACATGGGACACTGCAGAAGAACAAACCACTTATTAATTGCATGTACTTAATTAATAATTTAATATAGTTATTGGGGCCACATAATACATAGAATCATAAATCAAATGACTTGGGTTTAAACAACATAAGCCCCCCACAAAAAACTCTACCTCAAATTAATCAAGCTTAGCAAGTTGTCTGAATCAATTTGCTAAGTTTTTATTTGAGCTGCCTAAATGTATTGTGGAAACATAGTCTTCTCTCCCTCATACCAAGGGTATCAGAAAAACTAGACAGAAGACTCAAAGGTAAGATGTGAATAAGTTAGTATAAAAATGCTTATTATTTCATAGAAATGAGAGATAGGTTCTCACCTCCGAGAGTCGTTGGAAAAAGCAAATGAATACACGCCAGCCTTATGCCCCTTCAGGTCAAAGGCTCTGGTCACTTCCTGGAAATCTCCACTCTTACTGAAACACACTTCCCACACCTTTACATCAGGAGTGAATCCACAGGAACCAACAAACCTATAGGAAAGGAAGTGCCAAAGTGAATTGAACCACTTTGTGTGCTGCCATTTCTCTGTTCTTCAGTATTCTTTAGAGCAGGGGTCTCCAACCATTGATCCGCAGAGGGCCAGCAACCGGTCCATGCAACTGGAGGTGAGCCAAACGCACACCAGGCAGGGGGTAGGGGCAGGGCAGAAGGGCAAGAAGCCGCCCAGTGCAAAGGCTCCCCACCAGCCTGCAACTGGCCCTCGATTCCTGAGCTCCGCATCCTGCCCCTCCCACGCTCTTCGTCTCACCCTCCTTGCACCCCACCTCGGCTGGCACTCCATTGTGCAGCTTGCAAACCAAGCACACCAGCCCTGCCTGCAACCCGGGGAGGGGGCAAGGCGGGGAGAAGCCACTCAACGTGCTGCGTCTCCAAGGGAATCCTCTCTTGCCTGCACCCCCCCCCCGAACCTGTGCAATACTCCCCTCTTCTTTCGAACGGCCTCGTCAGTGTCCCCCTTAACATGCTGGATCCCCAGCCCCTTCTCCAGAGCAGAGCAAGAAAATGTCCTCTCATGAAGCCCCCCTCCCCATGTCTTCATTCCCTTCCCCTTCCCTCGCCCAGTCCATGGAAAAACTGTCCTCCATGAAACCGGTTCCTGGGGCCGAAAAGATTGGGGATCCCTGATTTAGAGCACAAAGAAGACAATTTTATATTTCTGACATAATAGAAGGGAATGTAAACAAATGACTGTCCTTCCTTACCTCCCACATGGTGACACTGTTGCAAAGGAGTTGTTCATTTGGTTGGTGTTGATGGTAGCCAGAATTTCCCCCTTCATGTCCCAGATCAGGATGGTGGTGTCACTGGAGGCACTCATGATATACTTCCCTGGGGAATAAAGGCCAAAGATGAGGGTACAATTCTGACAGGCTGATGCAGCTACATATATTCAGGAAGCCAAGCAAATACATTTGCTTCCAAGGAAATAAAGCTGAACCGTTCCATGCAGTTGTAAGCTAGGGTGTTCAAAAGACCAGCTTTCATACCTGTATCAGCAACTCCAATATTGATGATGGGAGCCTTGTGCTGCTTTGGAAATTCTTCTGCGATTGCGACGTATGTGAAAGTGCCATCCTCTTTCTTTGTCATTTTAAAGACTCTGAGGGTGTCACCATTTGCCAACCAAGCAATGAAAGCTCTGAGTGAAGGAAGAAAAGGCATACAAGCAACACAATGAGCACAAGGAAGAAGCTGCTCTGTTTGGCAGTCATATAATATCAGCCCACTATGGTTTGTGAAAGACGTGAAAATGTTTCCATGTTCGCAACTTCAGACTAGCTTCATTTCTTACTGCTGCTCTGCCTGTTTTTCTGCCAAAAGGAATCGCAGCAAGACAAAATCTGCAGACTCTTTCGCTACATTATGTGTGTTGTGCCTCGGCCCCCTGCGAGCTTTGGGAGGCAGCCGGCAGGTGAGACGGGTGACGAGGAGGAGGAGGAGGAGAAAGCTGAGCATGAGGGAGAGGGACCCTCCTCCCTTGCTGTGCCAGGACAGCAAACAACCCTCCCCAGTTCCTCCTTGCCAGATGTTGCAGGGGAGGAGGAAGCTGGGCCAGATGCCAGGGAGGCTGGAGAGCCAGAGGGGGTGGAGCTTGACCAGGAGCCAGAGGTTTCTAGCAGCCTGCAGGATATAGCCTGTGGAGGTTGACAAAGAACATCTGGAGACCATCCCAGATAAGCGGGCACAACGCCAGCTGAGAAGGGAGGCCCAGAGAGAGGCAATTGGCTGACCTAAAGAACGTCGCCAGGGACATGGCCAGCAGTCCCACCCTCAGTGAAGGAATAACGTTCTTGACTTTCCAGCGATTGCCTAACACAGGCAACCAGTTGTTTTCCCTGTTGGATTTTGTTTCTTGAACCTCAGACTCTTGTTGTGACTCTGGAACCCTGGACTCTGCTTTGGAAACTCGGACTGGACTGTTTGTGAATGTGAAAGTGACTGGGTTGGAAGCCAACCCTAATTGCCTATGGCTGGAAGCCAACCTCTCATTGCCTGGCTTGAATTCCTTGGCAAACAGCCTGAACTCTCTTTAAGACTCCAGGCTGAAGGCAGTCACATTAAATCTGTGCTGGCTGCCTGAAGCTATTTCTGGACATTTACGGAAGGTTGAAAACTCCTTGCTGCTGTTGCCCCTCTCCCCCAGTGTGTGTTCAGCTCAGAACAATGTGACGGAAACAACAAAACAAGCCAGCTTGTCCTTTTTGCAATGTTTTACCTACAAAGTTTCCTACAAAACCTTTTTTGTTTAATTTTTATTATATTCATCTTTGTTTTGATTGTACAAATTGCCCATTCTCCTTCAGGGTTAGGGCAGGTTACAGGTTGTAGGAATTGTAGGCCTATGGATAGCTGGCCTGTGGGAGTTGTGGAAAGTTATGGAGCCAAATGTAGCATACTGCCTGGTCCCCAGGGCAACACACCTCTGCAGTCCCGTTATCTCCTGATTCTCAAAACATTCTCTCATTATTTTGGCTCATATGACCTTCTTGTGTTTATCACTGAAGTGAGTAGAAAGCTACCTTTTGGTTGATGTGCTCCAAGAAGGCCCTTTAGGGGGATTGAGGGAAGGATCTATGGGGAGGATGACCCAAGTATCTGCAATAGAACTGCTGTTGCTACTTTCTGCCTTTGGCTGTGTGAAAACTGTACTTGAGGAATAAACATCCTGAAGAGGGTCAGACATCACTTCATCATCCAAATGACTGGACTTTGATTTCTTCAACAGTTAAGCAGATAATGCAAAGGATATTAACCAAACCCCCATCCTACCTGGAGTCCGGGAAGAAGCGGACCAGGGTAGCATGGTCCAATTCCACATTAACCCGCATGCAGCGATGCTCCCTCTCCAAAATGTCTTTGGTACTCCAGATACGCACCGTACGGTCATCAGAACAGGATGCCAAATACTTCCCATTACTGCTGAAGTCCAGGCAGGTGATATTTCCACTGTGACCCTGTAGAATACAAAGAAAATTAGCCTTTGGCCTAAGAATAAATCCAGGTGTCTTTTATATTGGAGATTATCTAAGAAGCAAAAAGCAGTTTAGAATTCTAAAAAAGAATTTATTTGAAAATTGTGGCTATAAGAAAAGAGTATAAATTCAACCTAATAACTCAAAAAAGGTTTTAGACAGGAGATACTAATGTGAAATAGTTGCAAACAAAAAGATACTATATAGATAGTTGTAAATAAGTTCATGAATAAGATGCATATTCAGGATTCAGGGCTTCTTTTTGTTGAAATGTAATTGTATAAATGAAGGGAATAGTGTGTTATAGAAGATATAAAAGGAAATAAATAGTCAGAAGAAGGTGGAATGTGACAAGATAATTAGGTTGTATATTCAAATTTTTAAAGGGGAGATTAATGCAAGAATTGTGATTGTAGCTGTATGATTTGGGGAAGGGACATTGTTCCTTTTGGATGTTTTATAATAAACAAGGAGAAAATGGAAGGAATATGAGATTTAATATGATCAATAAGATACACACATAGAACTTTATTGATGGAAATTTAAGTAGATAATGTGATAGTTTGTTATTATGGTAGAAACTACAATGCTATTGATGTTTTTTATACTTAAAATGTACTTTTTGTAAGCAAAGAAGATAGTGGATGAACAGGATGCACACCCATAAGTATGTTTTGCTGGAAAATATGTTATTTTAAGTATACAGATAACTTTTTGCTTTTTTCTGCTATCCATCTTTTAAGAAAACTAGGAAAATTTCTATATATCATCCAGTAAGCAGTTGGGATTCCCACTTATTTCCTTGAACAAGTAGATATAATCATCTAAAGCAAAATGCTTGTAAATTCATCAGCGAACAGGAAGATACAATGCTAAAGCTTTGGGCAAGACGAACTCTGCTTTTTCCATATCATGAAGCTATTTATTTCTGCAAGAAAACCAGATAAAGTAATTACATTCAAAAGCACACCCCATGATGTGGGCTGTGGAGGAGGCAGGTCCTAGAAAATGAAAGCTATACAACGTGTATCCAATCCTTTTTGAGAGCAACCATATGCATGGCACAGTTTTCCAGAAATGTTCACTGTTACTATTGCATAGTACACGTTCTGACTTCCCAAGATTTCAGAGACAAATAAGAGATGATAGAGGCGTTCAGTTATTTTTCTAACGCCATCTTTAAACTTCCAATCATTATTGCATCTTTAGTCAGCTCTACTACAGCAGAGAATAAACGTAGACCAGGTGACAAACACATGTATGATCAGCTCAAGGGAAAGAAAGGCAAAATAACAGCATGTAAGAGTATGTTACCCACCAGAGCTCACCTTGAGGGCTGAAGCCAGAAGTGGGTGTGTGAAAGTATGCTGTTGGGGCTTCTCTTTTCGAATGCGCTGTTGTTTCGGCTTTTTCAGGCCTGCTGTTTTGTTGACCGCATCACCATTCACATTTTGATCTGAGGAATACAGTTGAAGAATAACTTTAACAAATCAAGAACCAATTGGTTCTAACTGTTGCTTGAATCACTAATACCATTTTTTTCAATTATCAGCTCAGGACAACAAAAAAGTAGTCCGCAGCAGAATCTGCAATCTAAACAACAGGCTTTAAAATTATTTCTATATCCATTAGTGTTTATGTGTCCTTAATTTAAAACATAAAAATGCCCATTACATAAAAATTCACCCATGTCTTTGGAGCATAAAGGCTAAAAAAGAAGAGATGAGGGAAATGTGACATGAAAACTTCTAATGGCTCTCCATAAAAAAAATCATGTTAGCCTTTTGCATAGTCTTGTAGCATCTTAAACACTTTTTTATATATAATACAAACTTTCAGGGATCATTATTTTTAAGATGCCATAAATACTCTTGTACTGTGTTTCCCAGAAAATAAGATCCGGTCTTATATTAATTTTTGCTCCCAAAGACGCATTAGGGTTTATTTTCCGGAAAATATGGTACTCAATGCATCTGACTGTCTATTTTAAGTAGGGCTTATTTTGGGGGTAGGGGTTATGTTATGAGCATCCTGAAAAATCATGCTAGGGCTTATTTTCGGGGAAACGGGGTAGCTGTAGTTGTCAGACATGTGGAGCTAGTTCTGAGTAGTTTTATTGATGTTTGCCTACACACACAATCTTGCCAGAATAAAGCAACTATCGGTACTATAGGGCAGCGGACCCCAACCTTTCTGCCTCTGTGGACCAGCAGCGGGGGCAGGGGGGGGAGGGTTTTGCACTCTCGCCCACTGCTTGCATGGTCTGGGTTCCCAACACGCTGCAGCCTGGTATTGGGGCACAGACCAGGGTTTGGGGACCCTCCCCCATTATAGATACATCTGTGAGCTGCTGGGGAGGGGATGTCTTAGCCCCTCTTTCTGCAGAGCAAAGACTCCAAGACTGCCTCTCTGGGAGGCAGCCCCTCCCCTTTTGTGATTCCTGACCACGGTCTACCACAGCAGTTTCCTGCCATTTCTGAATTTTTACTAGCTATCTTCCAGCGATCTCAAAATGGCCCAGAGGTCCATTCCTCTCCCATTTTAGTATGGAAACTCAAGGGCTGCATTCCCACTACCTCTTTCATCTGGTGAATAAATCACCAATTTACACAACACACTGGTGCATTAATCAACCAAACAAACCGGATCTGCACAAGGTAATTAAGCCACCAAAGAAAAGGGGGGAAAACACGTTTACTGTTAGCTTAGCACATTGGGGAAAAAACAATTGGGAGGCCTTCAGATCCCCCTAGTTAAGCGCTTGAATTCCACTCATCTTAAAAGTTGAACGAGGCTGAGAAACCCCGAGAAAGTAGCTTTTTGCTGGATCTGAGCCGTCTTTTAACGACCTGCCAGATGTTAATCCCCAACGCATAAGTCTGGAAAAGGCCCCTCCGCTCGGAAGTCCAGAAACCCCACACCGGGTTGCTTGACCCTAAGATGACGCCTCTTTCTCTTGAGACCTAAGCAAAGCTGAAATTTCCTCACTGCAGCGACGAGGTGCAGGCTGCGCCCTCCCTTATGCAGGTCGATCCTGACATCCGAGGCAACGTTTCGGGGGAGCTTTTGGTATCGCTCGCCCCCCTTCGCCTTCCTGCCCGGACCCGTCCCGGGGAAAGCGACGGGCCCAACCGGGCCGGAACACTCCCAAGCGCGAGGCTTGGACTCCACGCCCTGCTGGGCCGGCCGGAAACGCTTCTGTAGCCCAGTCCCAAGGCCGGGCCGACGAGGACAGCCCGCGGCGGGCCATGCGTTTAAATCGGGGCCGCCGCGGGCTCGCTCCTTGCGCCGGATGGAGACGTGGCCGCGAACCCCGCCCGGCAGGGCTCCGGCGGCGCGGCTTCGGAGCTTCGCCCTGGCTTACCGTCGCGGGTCCCGCTCCGTTTCGCCCCGCCCTCCTTGCCCGGCGCGGCCTTCGTCCACCGCGTCAGAAGGAACAGCAGCCCCAGCAGAACCACGGCGCCCAGGGCCAGCGAGAGCCCCACCAGCGTGGCGGACGCCGCCGCCGCCTCCCCCATCCTCCGGCACCGGCCTCCTCCGGCTCCCTTCAGCCACCTCAGCGGAGGCGGGGCCCAGCTCGGGCGGGGGCGCGCGCGCTGCCTGCAAGCCGCGCGTCTCGGCGTCTCTTCCCCGGCGTGCGCGCCCCCGCCTGAGCTTGGGCCTGCCTCCGCGCGTCGCTGGAGACGCATGCGCGTCGCTTCGGCAGCTGGATAGTACGGAGAGCCTTAACGATAGTAAAATCAACCGTAGGCTTTCAGCTGTCAACTCTCCATTTTGCTTGTTAGCTTTAGACGGACTCTGAGAAGTACTACCGCAGTAATGGTGGAGGCAGCCCTTCTTGAGGACTAGGAACACTTCTAGTCATTCGGGCTAAATTAGAACTCGGATGTCTCTAACCAGGGCGCGGTGACTTAATTTCCCTAGCTTTGTGGCTATAACAGAGCCGGTGTCGCGTGAGAGTGACGTAGGAACGTTGGCAGCATGGCGGCTTGCGGAAAGAGACCTGAGCATCGCGGCCCTCCTGAGCTGGTGAGAAAAGAAACGAGCCTTGCAGCAGCAGCAGCAGCAGCAGAGGGGGAGAACTTCACAGGGAAGGGGTGGAAATGCTCGTGTTCGTCAGTCTTTGGAGGTGACCAGTGGAACCTCAGTGCACAAGGGCAGTCTACCCTGTGTTTCATTTCCCATTCCAATAAAGGAGAATCTTTATAGCTCAGGGTTGAACTGAGGGGTCCTTGGTGCTCTCTGAGCTTGCGTGTTTTCTTGCAGACGTTTCATTCCCCAAATGAATTTTGGATAATAAAATATCTGCAAGAAAACAAACTGGGAGAGCACCAAGGATCAAACCAAATATATCGTAGTCATTGATGCCAAAACAAGTGTAAGAAATAGCAGAACAACTGTTAAAAAATGGCAATTCTTTCCGAGTTGTCCACTGGAAGGGATGTGGAATAGCCCACTCCCAATTCAGAAGCGCCATTTCTAAATGAATCAAGCTAGGCAGATCCCTTCAGGCATACACCTTTGGAAAGTAATGTAATCAGACATGTTACATTAGTTGTTCTGCTCTTGTTTCAGTTAGTAGTAGCAACCCGGAATGGTACTTTCTAATTCCACCAAACAAGTAAATGCAATGCATTAAATCCCCAAACACTGAAATGGATTATTTCAATTTGTCCCACTGTTTGAATTCTGACATTCAATGTGTTCTTACGATTAATTATGGAGTAATGAAGAATGGTGTCTGTATATTCAGTCTACTACTTCATAGTTCCAGGTTGAAGAAGAATGAGGGGGAAGGGAACTCTTTGTTTAAGACCCTGTGGTATTGTTTCTTTGGCTTCTGGTTGTTCACCGTGGAAAGGAGAAGAATGAAATAAAGTGGGTCCAGTCATTCTTAATACTGTTGTTCCTTGTTTCCATCTTGCTTTGACTTGAGTTACAGGTCCAGTCATTCATCTAAACTCTGAAATACAGTGCCATTTCTGGGAACAAAACGATGTTGAAGGAGCAACATATCTAAAACAGCTGAATGGATTTTCCATTTTTGGAAGCATGTTTTTTCCTGTTTCTGCTTCTAGGACTGTTGGTGTTCTGCTCTTAATGAAGCTCAAGGCAGCATCTAGCTGGCAGCTGTAATGCACAAGGAAGTCACTAGATGGAGAAAAAGTAGCACAGGGTCTGCTTATTATCTCGGTGATTTAAAGTCA
>JANHFO010001530.1:229112-240491 GCA_032468095.1 Pareas carinatus
TTATATTTCAGTGAGAGGCAAAACTGTAAGTAGGTCTTATTTTCAGAGGATGTCTTACTTTCGGGGAAACAGGGTACGTACATGACATGATGAATGTACTTTATTATTATCTTATGACTGTAATCGCTGTTTGTCAGTTATAGCCTGTAAGTATAAAGCACGTACACTGGAGACAACTTCCTTGTGTGTCCAGACACACTTCACAAATAAATTCTAATTCTAATAAATTCTAATTCTCATTCTCATTCTGTTCCCCATGTTGCTGCCTTTCTGACCAGATAAAAGCACATTGATCCACCCAGGCACTTGCAGAATAACAACTCTGCCAGGAAATGAACTATCTTGTTCTTTCTTTTTTTAAATGAACCTTTATTGAGCCTTGTTTTAATTTATTTTTAAAAGAATTGCTACTTTATTACCTAAACTTAAGCATTAGGTTCTTCTCTAAATCTCCAGAAGGAAGAATGGTTAAGAAAATGAAACAATAATACTGTAATAACACAGCAACCGTTTCTCACAGGTCAGGGTAAGTGAAAAAGTAAAGTCGTCAAAAGCATCACAATAACAAGAGCCACATTTATCATAAAAGATATTGCCCTTTCTTTTTGCAAGGTGGTTACCACTTCCACTTTATCAAAGTAAAATAGCTAAGAAAAGGCAGGAGGCCAAGTGAAAAGTCTCTTGGTTCTATAGGCAGTTCTTGTGTTGCAAGATGAATATCTATGTTTCAGTCCTTTTTAACTGGACGAAGGTAAAGCACCTTCTAATTCAGAAAGCATCTTTTCAACCTCTAAGTTATCACACAACTGAGTTTACGAAGATAATTTTACAATCCTCTGTAAACACTTGTACTGAACTTCTATTGGGCCCCCAGGAGTTTATACATTTCAAAAGGGACAACTGTTTTTGGCTCCACTGTCTTCCATTCTCTGGCCCCATATAATTTGACATGGTCTCAATTTCTGGATGAGCAGCTTCTCAATGGAATTTTTTGAGAGATCACCCAACAGAAAAGCTGGGGTGAATTATCTGGGGTAGGAGACCCTATCAGATATTCCCTCCTGCTATTATTTCCACAGAGCAATGGACACAGATTTTGCTTCATCCAGAAAAAGTTATTAGCGACAATAATATACAAAGCACAGTCACTTTGTGTAATGCTTTGCATAATAACAGAAAAAAACTTGCATGATCCAACGCCTACACCCTGCTTTTTCTTTGCTCCCGGGTCAGGATTCTCTTTTGTCCTTCTTATGGAGAGAGCCTGTAAGTTCAAACTGCAGTAAATTTTAAACAAATCAGATGTGGTGGGCTTGATCTCACTGGACCATCCTAATTTGAATGCTTAACCAAGTCTATAAAGGCCAGAAAGTTGCATTTTGCAGAACAATGGAAAGATATTTAGCTCTAACTGGGGGGGGGTGTTTGAGAAGCTGCTCAGTTGTGACAGTTTATGTTTTAATGTACCATGCGAACTCCAAAATGAGTTAACCTAGTAAACAGGGTGAGACATGAAACCTTGAGATGTTCAAAGCAAGGTGGTATATGGAAGTTTGTATCAACAAAAGTAAACAAATATTCTTCTGTGATCCAAGCCATGGAGCCAACAAAGACATTTATCCCAACCCTCTATTTCATGTAGGAACTACAGTGCAAAGACATCATTGCACCACCTCTAGCAGAGTATAGTGTAGAGACCGGAGACTAATCAACAGAGGAATAGATGTTGCTACCTGGTACGCCAATAAGTAAAGAAGTCCATCCTTCTGCAGCAGCTCTCACCTGGCTTTCCACCAACATCGCCATGTCCATGAACATGTCATGGAGCTCACGGATGCTGTTTTCCAGCTTGATGATTTCACTGTGCCGTGTCTCGATCTCATTCAGTGCCTGCTTTGTAATGTTGGAGTCCATGATGATCTAGCAAAAAAAAATATATGGCAGCATTGGAACACTAATGGCATATGGTCCAGGAAGACTTTCCATCCTAAGTAGATAATAATATCCCAGAAGTCTTTGCCCATCACCCATTGTTGATCTTATGGTATAGTACAGTGATGGCTAAACTCTGAGACACTAAGTGCCCAGATGACTTGTGTCTAATGAGTCTCAGGTCATGATGTCATCGTCTGGCACTGCTACACTCTTTCTGAGCATGTGCATGGCCCTGTGACATCATTGCCTGGCACCGCTACTCCTTTCTGAGCATGCTCAGCTCTGGGGCGATGCTGAGGCGACATAGCTTGTGTGCCAGCAGAGAGGCCCCTGCGTGGCCATTGCAGCACATGTGTCATAGGTTCGCCATCACTGGAGAAGTAGAACCTATATTGCAAAACCAAGAGTCGAAGTAAAGGATTGTGGTCCTTTATTATAGCTCCAGTAGAAAGGGAACCTCTGCCTTTATTCTTGATCCTACTTCATTTTCAACAATCGGACACTCATTTCTGACAACATGGCTGTGCCCTGGTGGCGCAGTGGTTAGAATGCAGTATTGCAGGCTAAGTCTGCCCACAGTATGGAGTTTGATCCTGACAGGGCTCAAGGTTGACTCAGCTTTCATCCTTCCAAGGTTGGTAAAATGAGGACCCAGATTGTCGAGGGCAATACGTGGACATTGTAAACTGCTCAGAGAGTGCTACAAAGCAGGCGTCCCCAATCCACAGGAAAGTACCAGGCCACAACCCATTTGAAACCGGGCCACGGAAGTGGTGGGCGAGCGTGAGCAAACCTGCATTTCTGAAAGTGGTACACATGTGCAAAACCATCCCCTCCCACACACACCATTGTCGCTGGTCCGCTGAATCGAAAAGGTTGTAGACCGTTGCTATAAAGCAGTATGGAGAGGTATATAAGTCAAAGTGCTACTGCTATTGTAAGGAGTCAAAGACGGTACTGCTAAACTCTACTCTCCGCGAGTATCTATGGAAATTCTCAGTCATCCAGGTCATGGTTGTCCCACGGGTGCTTTTTCAACTGGGCTTTGATTTTAGGTGACAGTGTTGATGCTGCTGACAATTAGTCTGAGTGGAGTTCCCTCTTTGTGGATTTTGAGGAGTCCATATAAGGATAGTATTGTGGCTTGTTAATAGCATTGCACTTCAGTAGTTGTTGCAAGAAACCAATGACCTTTTTCTTATAACTGCTGGTAGGATCTCTCTTCAGAGTCCCACAAGTAGCAGTGTCCTTCAGAAGAGTATCCACCTTGGCATTGTAGTCATGTGTTCAGGATAACTGTGCATCTTGCTTTATCAGTCAGCCAGATGGGGATATTTGAGTCTCATCCTAGGAATGTTACTGCTCTCTCCTTTCTTTGAATTGTGAAGCTGCCCAGTTGGTTTTTGAAAAAGCACCTTTGGGTCTACTCTCAGCAGCGGGGACAAAGAAAAAATTGGCCAAATCCCAAGGCAAAGGGAGGGTGTGCTTACCCCAGAGGAGAATATAGCTGGATTCCCACTTTCCAGCATGTCCTCCAGTTCCTCGCTGGTGGTGGTCCTGCCAGCTGCAAGTGATATTAAGAATTTAATGGTTGGCCACAATAGAATCTATCTTTCTTCCCCAGCATCCAATAGTTCAAACTTTATCCATATCTCTTACTCAGATCCTTTGAGATGATTCCCACAGCCTGCCTCTGTTACCCTTTCCAACTTTACCAACATCTCAGCACAGCACTCAGAACTAAGTCCAATAGCCCACACAAACATATCAATATGAACCCTGGGCCCACTTATCACAGCCTGCTCAGACATACTACAAAACTGATCAAAACTGGTTAGCAAGATTGAGGCAATACATATCCATCAGCAGAAAGTGATGGTACATATAGAATCAAAACTTCAAATTTCATTTTTTAAAAGAAAAGCAGAGCCTTAATGTGACCTAGAGATAAAAATTTCCTCCCCCCCTGCTCCCATCCTTCCTTGGCGTGATGAAAGCATGGGCATTACACAATCTTTTCTTCCCACTCACTATGTCTGCAAGCAGCTTTTTCCTAACTCCTATCTTCTTCCACTCAAGACTTTCTAATCTTTCCAAAGCACACTGCTCCTCCTTCCCCTTTTTGATGATTATCTACTATTCCCTCCTTTTATGTTGAAAAAGCCACCTGGACAGGGAAGACCTCAAGGCGCCACTTGTTCATCTGCAGCACAGCTTGGTATATTTTCCCAGTTACAGCCTAGAGGCTGAAAAGGCAGGAGGCCATTTCAAAGCCTCTTTTCCAGCCCGCATCCCTCACACTGGGGCGTCTGGCTTGTCCGTGGCAATAGGAAAGGAAAGGAAATTTGCCTGCTCCAAGATCCGTCTGTAAATGGGCCAGGCACTCCAAGGATCCCAAAGTGGAAGCTGAGAAATGGCACTTATTATTTATAGAGTCTAAATCGGGCTTCTGAATTAGCATTCCTGGCTGAGGAATTTGGGGGAATGAAGCCCACACATCTTACTACTGCTAAGTTTGAAAAACATGGATCTATATTGGTATTTCTTAATCACATTCAGCATTTTATTTATTAGATCAGAGGTTTTTAAATCATGGTCTGGGGACCCCTTGGGGCCCGTGTCAAGTTGCCAGAGGTCTGCAGACAGGTCAAGAAAAATGTTGAGAAAGTAATATGCAAGAATTATCTATTAGTAATTAGTTGAATTTGTGGGAATGGGGTCCGTCATGTAGCAACGGCGTGTTTTGGGGTCTGCAGCTTGAAAACGTTTGAAAACCTCTGTATTAGATCATATGTTGCCGAATTTCCCCAAATTCCTGGAAGTTTACAACAGTAAAAAAAAATAAGAAGGAAATTAAAATGTCCACGGTAATTATAACTCCTAAAAACAATAATTCCACAAAAAATGAAATAGCAAAAAGAAATTGATCAATTATCACAAAGGCTGATATCATTGGTCTCCAAGCAGTCCTATGTAGAGGAATGGTGACATCCATTTCCAACACAGGTAATGTCAGAATTGGCACCAATTTATCTGAGCAAAGGTTTCCTGATCGTGCCTTCCAACTATTCGACTAGCAGTAGCTGTGACTCCAAGAGGACCTTAAAGTCTCTTTGGAACAGTAGCCTTCATTGGAGAGATAACAGCTGAGCTGACAAAAAAAACCTTAGATAAGCAAAAAGCAATTCCAGTTTGGTTAAGTTCAACTTTAATTCGCTTTATCCCATTCATAACCCAGAACAAGATTTCAATAATATCTCCTTTCAGGTGAATGGTTACAGTAAAAAAACCTGAATATCATTAGCAAAGCTAAAAATCCAGTACACTGTCCTATCTGAGTATGAACCTTCATCACGGTTAAATTAGTCTATTCTGATTCTCTGGCTATGGGAATGTGTGTCTTTAATTATTATTTATGGATCTTTCTGGTATAACGAAATAGGCTTTTTTAACATAAAAGAAAGAAATAAGAAGAAGAAATGTGAGCTTTGCCTTAAAGAACAGAAATGGAAACCCATTACACATTCAGAGAACATTTAGTGGAAACTGGGAGAATATAAATTGAATAGACGTTCTTTTTCAACTTGAACAGGAAGGTTTTAACTCTATGTACAGTAGTCCTGAATGGGTCAACATCCACCTGACAAGAAAAATACTGGTATCACAATAAAAAGAAAGATGATCACAAATTGGAAAAATAGGAAAAACAAGTAAAATACACGGGACTGCACCATTCCAATTCTCTGTAAGGAATGGATGAACAAACAGATGGTAATCTGAATGAAAAGTGCTAATAAAGAAGGCACTCACTTATTTCCAGCTGTCTTTGGATTCTTCCTTTACAGCGCTCCCTGTAATCAGTCTGGGTTGTATTGTATTCTGACATCACCTCCACAAACTTCCGTGATAAGGTAGAATGCTGGTCGGGGGACGGACAGACGGGAAAGAGCATAATTACGACAGAATATTTCTGAAAAAATTGAGTACTGGTGGCTTATACATCCACAAGCTTCTGAGGAAATCCCATTTTCCTCAATGTTTAAATTTATGAAGAAAATGCTCTTTTATACTATGTTGAATCACATGGAAACTGTGGAAGAAGAGATCATGGCCAATGGCTTGAAGAGAGGATGCAAGAAGCCTGTGAGAAATGAGATGCTTATCCATCACTGCTAGCTGAGAATACTAAATTGACCTTTCATATATAGTCTTTTATCAAATAAACAGGCTGCATTACCTGTTTATGGGCTTCTTGGAATCACATGGCTAGACAGATAGAATGAAGTATTAATCTACATAAAGACCCTCTTGGTCTATTTTTTTTATATTCTTGTTAATAAAAGAGAGAGAAAAGCTAAATCCTTCCCCCAAAGCAATCAATAGCCCATATTTCACTATCTCATCATGTATTTGAGGTATTCATATGATTACGGAACAGGCAATGGTGTCCCTGTAATTTCCCCTTATTTACTTTCCACAGAGCATCATCAATCTGATTGGTTTCAGAAAGATCACAAGATTGTGAGATGTAAAACTCAAATTGTTCCCACAATGCCTGGTTTACAAGTCAAAGGTTTTATTTAAAAAACTTTTGGCCAAAAGCAACTCTGCCCCACCCCGTCTCCTCCCAAGTTGGATCCAGAACAGGAAGAGTGCCATTCAACATTTCGGCAATATATTTACACATTTTACAAAGCAAGTCACGCCCCCAAAACTCTCCCCACTCCCCTTGCTCATTTTAGTCATTTCTCGAGTCATATTGCAGGCTAATAAATCGAAATGATCTTTTCATCCCTCCGAGTAGTTATCTTTATTTTGTGTTCTTGGAGCTCCGTGGCTCCATCCTGGCGGGTGTCCTTATCTCACTGTCTTGTGGCCTTGCTCGAGGGGCGCTGGGGGAGAGGGTAGGTTCCTGTGTGCTAGGAGAATATTTCAGCATTTGTGAGCTGTTTCTACAGTCAATTTCCAACAGCACAGACTTGTGGTTCTCTAGGACCAAATACAAATTGCTGTACATTTAAAGAAAAACATATACCGTATTTTTCACACCATAAGATGCACCGGACCATAAGACGCACGGCGTCCAGAGGCATTCAGAACGCAGGTGTGCAGAGAATGCTCCACGGGGCGCTCCAAGGTCTGGACCCTGGAGGCCAAAATGAAGCCTCCCCGGCACCCCGCAGAGCGATCTCACATGCTTTTTTGGAGTATTCGCTCCATAAGACACACACACTTTCCCCCCACTTTTTTTGGGGGGGGAGTGCGTCTTATGGTGCGAAAAATACAGTACATATAAAAGATGATGTAAAATCAGGCTTGGACAACCTCTGGAGGACTGGATTTATTTGACTTGGTTCCTTGAAAAAAGTTTGTACAATGGCATACAGGGCCCCCAAACAATTGCCACCACTGTTATAGATGTCGAGAAACAGGAGGAGCCATTTTTCACAAGCTACACGGTTTTTAAATGTCATCATTTGATCACCCTGGTTATTCTGTGCGTGAAAACCTCTGAATTGATGGGCGCCCTGGCTTTTTAAAAATGGACCCACCTGAGTTTTCCTTATTCTCAAGTCTGCTGATGATCTGTTCAGCCCTTCCTCTTGTTCAATATTCTGTTCAATACCTAAGAAAAAGCAGAAAAATAAAACCTATTTTCAGAGAGGGAAGAAAAAAGCACATTACAGGGTAAACAGATGGTCTCTGTCTCTCCTCTGCCTGCTGAACATCCATTTCAGACTGGAGTAAAAATAACTCTCCAGAAGAGAAGGAGCCAACTATACATGACCCATTTTTAAAACTTGCACCTGGCAAGTTATCACCTGAAGGTTTCATTTGTGAGTTGCAGTGCTTTGTTTTGTTTTGTTTTAAAATCAAAATTCGGTCCAGCAAAGGTGAACCCTAATATTCAAATACACAACAGTTTTTTTTTTAATTTATATTTTCCTATCTTTGCTAGTCAGGGAAGGGAGCTTCCTTGCAATCAGCTAGATTCAGAGATTTTCCCCAAGCACATTGGAAAATGCTTTTAAAAGTTCCATGAAAAGATGAGAAGCTTCAGAGTGAAGAAAAGTGAGATATTTTTCCCCACACGGAATCCTTTATGGATCAGTTTACGAGAACATATACAAGAATCAGTTGTACGATCCATGTCCCTCATGGATCAGTTGTACGAGGACAAAAATGCACATGGCAGTGACACAAGCACAGAGTGCGTTCTGGAGCTTTCAATTCTGTAACAACTTTGTCAAGCTCTCAGACAGATTGGCCATGCAAAAAACAAGGAATTCGCAATCATTTAGTGAGCTTCTACAGTGGAGAAGTCTCAAGGTCAAATATTTTGAGACTTCTCAAACTGTTCAGCAATTACTACTCACTTTTGGGGAGTGAGTCTGTGATGTCTATTGAGGAGGCAACTTAATATAGAGGCACATATTATACACCCCCCAAAAAAATCCCTTCTTATCCATATGAGTGAGGTGTGTGTTCCTTAATTGTTAGTCCTCTATAGCTATTCCTAGCACTGCACTCTTCTGGGGAGACAGCTTTGATGTTGTCCCTGGGCTCTCTTGGAGCCATCCTCCCAGTTTAGGAGACCCAATCCCGAAGGTGCTCCTGACTTCCTATCACCACTGAGTTCCTATCACCACCACATCTTCTCTATTTTCTCCTTCAGACCCTCCTGGTATGTCTTCCCACCAAGGCAGTAGCTCTCAGGTGAAATGTCTCTGAGGCGAGCAGTTCCAAGCACAGCCTGTGCCTCTTCAAGCTTGCACCACTTCATGATTCATTATTTCAAATCAGGGAGACAGTTGGAAGCCCCAAATGACTCCGATTACCGTCACGCAAGGAGTAGCCTGCTCTCTCCTTAGACCTGCAGCAGATACTCAACTCTTTAGCTTGGAACGCACTTTGTTGGCTGTCTTCTTGATATCAGACATCAATTCCTCCAGCTCCTCCTTGGTTTCTAGAAGAGAATTACTGAAATCGATAACTTGGACAGAAACGTCCACACACATCCACATGCATACATTTTGGCTTTTTCTGATGCCCTGGGCTTTGGGAATGAATATATTTGTAACTGAACTAATGTCACCAAGCTGCTCCGTTCTAATGATCCAAAGCATAGTTCAAGGGGGGTACAGGGAATAGAGAGGAAAATGGCACTGTAGAGATTTCTGTGGGTACTCCCCTCACTCCGGATGTCCCCACAGGTCAGGCTGGCATCTATCCTTTTGTCTTTCAGGAACTGGTGAATACAGTCATATTCTATAGAGCAATTGGACAACAAGATTTCATTTAGATCAGCAACTGACTCTGTTGTAATGATCTATTCTTTTTATGGATGTTTTAAGCTCTGTATGTTGTAAGCTTCCTTCCTATAAGTAAGCATCATATAAATTTGAGCAATCTGTCAACAAATAGAGTTTTCTCTGGCGGGCATCCCTACACATAGCAAGTCAGATGCTGTGTTAAATAATTTCGCTATTCTAACATTATCAAAGTTCATAGGACTTCACATAGCAACACAAACAAGAAAAAGACAAATGTCCAAAGAGCTTAAAAATCTATATGTAAATACTGACAGCCTAGTGAGCACATTTGGATCACGGTTGTCTGCTGCACAGTCTATGAAAAGCTCTGGAAAAAACCCGCAGAAACTGAATTCAGACATTTCTTTTGAATGTAGGCTTCTTAATTCCTCTCCACTTGAAGTCTTTTTGGCTATTACAGACAAAGAGGTAACAAAACGTACTGCATCCATTTTCTCTTTTAAACATCTCTCTAAAATTGATCAGAATGGGTGGCTTAAAACTAACCAAGATTTAGTGTACCAATTCCCCCCTTGTAAGTAACCTAAATTCCTTCGTTCCAAAAATGACCAAAATGTTCCCAACCAAATCCCTTCAAAGGATACCATAACCTCACTGATCATTTAGTCCACAGATCCTGGAGGTTCATTCACATTCCTTTTTTTTATAGAAAAGATGGTTTGTCTCTAGCTATATAAATGCAGCATACCTGTCATCTACTGTCAGTAGCCATCACAGCTTGCAGTATAAATTCTATAAATTATGTATTTTTATCCATTATAACATCTCCAACTGAGAGAGGGGGGAAAGTCACTTTGTCTACATGGGAGTCATCACGGAAAACTTTAGAGGTTTATATAAACCTCCACTATCATCCCTTCACCCTTAAGGTGCCTCACATAACATGTTAGATTAGACCAAACCATCAGAGTGACAGTTTATGAATCAACAGGACACGACAATCCGGCCATTGCTGTGTTAATCAAACCATCACCTTTATACCATAATACCTTTTTCCTCGTGGTTTTAGAATGCCTCATGACCTTTCCAAATACATTGGTTATAAGGGCTTAAAGTTTAGCATGGTTATGAAAGCAACCTAGATAATTTATTTCCTAAATTCAATGGCCTTACAGGATTTTTTTTTTCTTCCTTGCAGAGATAGCCATTTTGGTGCTTCTTCTGTGCAATCTTCTGGCTGATTTTCTCTCCACCTTCATGTTGATCACAACTAACGCGGCTTGGCACAGAAAGCGGCAGGTGCAACTGTGTTTCCCTTCCAGACCCCATGAGATAATTTTTGTCACCTGGAGCTCTAAATGCTGCCAGGGTAACCAAGCAACCCTGGCAGAGAAGCGGAGATTGGCCCCAAGGATGCAAGGAGGACCTCGTGTCTCTCCGAATTACACAGCTCCAGCTCTTCTCTGGACAAGTTCAAATCATGTACTGCGTCACTGTTCATGCCAGACAAGTGCTCCATTTTCTGGAATTAAGCTGGACAACTGAATAACCACTAATTATTAATTAATACTTTTCCAATCCATGTGGCACAGATAATCACCATCCGGATGTGAAGAACTCAAGTGAAACTTTGGAGACATATTTCAGTTACAAAGCTAAAGTGCTTTTAAACGTCTTTATCGACAGGGATTTTGTAGCCTGTTCAAAACATGTCGCCTTGCAGCTTCCTAAAGAGGCAATGCGCTTGCTGAGCTTATTATTCAACGCCTTTACTTGCAACGACAGAAAAGTTGCTCACTTATAAACCTTGTAGGAGAATAGCTGTGTTAAGTCTATGGCAGTGGTGGCGAAACTATGGCATGGGTGCCACAGATGGCACTCAGAGCCCTCTCTGTGGGCACGCGCACCATCGCTCCAGCACAGATTTCTTTACTAGAAAGCCAGAGGGACGTGGGACTCCCCTCCCCCTCTCCACGCATGCCTGAGGACATTTCTAATATCACTCCTCTGCCCAGCAGCCCAATGGGAGCGCTTCCCCCCTTCCTTGTCTAGGGTAAAGCGGGTGGCCCACATGCAACAAGGAGTCTGTGGAAAAGGTGAGAGAGGAGAGGAGCTAGGCTGAAGGGGAGCATAGTTCACAGCAGGTCGTAGAAGCTGGGGGAGGCCCGTG